>MU228503.1:410909-438320 GCA_018584345.1 Thuja plicata
TACAACCTACCCAGAATGAAGAGACTTTGAAAGCAACCCACCCGGCATGAAGCAAGAAGGAAATGGCAGGGAAACCCGGCAAAGACTTCCTATCCTTGGGAAGACTTAGACCTAGACATAACCAGACGGACTTGACATGACCATATGACTCTAATAATGCCAAAAAAAATGGGTGACTGAAAGTCAAAAAACAATGAGGATATTGAGAATATCGTAAAAGAAAGAAAACACCATGAACAGATGTTGTTTTTATCATATGTTTCCATCAATGCCAAAGGGGGAGATTGTTGGAGATTTGATTCTAAATAGTTGATTGATTGTATGTTTGTCATTGATGACAACATATAATACACAGCAGCACTTCTGTATATACTTATCCATATGATGACATGAAGACTTGCATGGATAGATACATGTTGTTGACATGTTTATTATGCTATGTTCATACACAGACCTAGATATGATGTTTAGTAAAGATATGTAATTCTGTTATTGACGGTTACAGTTCTGGAGGAATAACGGTTTAAGGTCGATGTATGTAACGTGTTTATTGAGTTGTGCCTATCTTCAAGATATGTGTGTGTATATTCATGATGAGTTATGAGTTGTTGATATTAATCTAAAGGCACCAAATGTATTTCAAGAAGATTGCAAAGTTATGATTAAATTGGTGAAGCTGACTTAGTGAAGTGACGCGTCTATTCAGTTTATACTTGCGTGGTTGTAATTAGGCTTGCGCGCTTAGTAGAGCTGACAAGGATGTTAAGAAGATTTTTCCTATAGGTCCCATGATCTCATACTTGGTGTATATACTTATAGAAGGTCATTTGTTATAAGAAGAGTTGCGAAAGCTAGAGATAAGAAAAGCAGAGCAGAGTGTTAAATCAGCAGAGCTATATTTATCATATGTTGATAATATAGATATTGAAGTAGAAGCTTTCAGAACATAGAGAATATTTTTGTAGTGCTTTACAAGAGGTTAAAGCATCAGTGCACAAAAGGAACTGATCAGACAAGTAGTGTCACAAATAGCAGTTCACCTTGTTGATACAGTGTGTATCAAATAACTAGAAGGTTGTAGCCTTCACTACTTGGATAGTGATTCCTTGGATAGTGTGTCCACCACCCCTAATAGGGTTATTGTAAAATACTCCTAATAGGGTTAGACCCTTAACCAAGTCACTATACTACTGCATTGTAATGAACAACTCCTAATAGGGTTGTATGATCTTTTAACAGGGATTACTACAAACAGTATAGTTCTTTGTGAGTACTAATTCCCACCGGGGTTTTTACCATTTGGTTTCCCCATAACCAAATTGATGTGTTGTGTAATGTGTTTTCTAAATGTGCATTTACTTTGTATAAATCTAGATTAATAAGTATAAGAAAATGATAAAGTTGTTGATAACTGATTCACCCCCCCTTTTAGTTATCCCTAAAGTATTCTAACAATAATGTCGTAGTTTCTATGTACAGAAAACAACATCCAAACATGCCTTCTCAATTAGGGAATAATTCAACTGATATCCAATAAGAGTCCTACTAAGATAATAAACTGCTCGCTCTTTGCTAGTATCATCTAATTGTGCCAGGAGGGCTCCCAACATGACGTTTGTAGCAGATATGTACAAAATTAGAGGACGGCTAGTAACAGGTGGTCCCAACACAGGTGGATTAGCCAGATAGCCTTTTAGTTTCTCAAATGCATTTTGACATAAGCAATCCCACTAAAACTTGATATTCTTACGTAGGAGATGAGAGAATGGATGCACCTTATATGCTAGTTGTGACATGAATCTTTTGATTGATTGCAATTTTCCTTGTAAACTAAGTAATTGCTTCAATGTTTTGGGTGGTGGCATCTCTAGGATTTATTTCACTTTCTTTGGATCAACTTATATTCCACACTGTGACACAATGTATCCTAGTAGCTTACTAGATTGTACTCCAAAGACACACTTCTTGGGATTTAGCCTAAGCTTATACTTCTCCAATCACTCAAAACTGGTAGTAAGAATAGGAATATGTGATTCCCTTGTCTTGGATTTTTCTAAAAGATCATCCACATAATCTTCCATGATAAAATGTAAAAGGTCATGAAAGATGGTAGTCATTGCTTGTTGATAAGTAGCTCCAATATTTTTAAGGCCAAAGGGCATCACCTAATAAGAAAAGGTGCCCCAAGGCATTTTGAATGTGATTTTGTGTTGGTCTTGTGGTGCTATCTTGATCTGATTATAACTTGAGAAGCCATCCATAAGCGACAACATTTCATGTCTACCAGTCAAATCCACTATAATGTCAATATTTGGGAGTGGAAAATCATCCTTGGGACATGCAAGGTTTAGATATCTTAAATTAGTGCAGATGTGAATGCCCCCAGCAAGCTGTCCTACTAGTACAATATTAGAAACCCATTCATGATCATCAATTGGTTTGATTGCTTTAGCATCCAGCATCTTCTGAAGCTCTACTTTAACTACTAGCACGACTTGCGGATGCATCTTGTGAAGCTTTTGCTTAACAGGTTTTACACTTGGATCTACAGCAAGACGATGCATGACAAGATCTGTATCTAGCCCGGGCATGTATTTGTAAGTCCAAGAAAATTTGATTTTATGTTTATGCAAGAATGTTGTCATGTCTTTCTTTTCTTGATCATTGAGAGAAACTGCAATGTAGGTGATGTGTGGATCTATTTCTGTGCCCAAATTGATTGGAATAGTGTCTTTGATAATCATAGAGGAAACTTCTAGTTCTGAGGATATAAAAGGAAAGTCAGCCTCTCCCTCCTCTAGCACCTCATAAAGGTTTTCACTAAAGGAAGTGTCCTTTATTTTATCTTTTTCTTCATCCAAAGGTGCCTGTGAGAGGTTTTCACCAGAGGATGTATTTTCATTTTTTTATTTTTATTTACTTTTTCATTTTTGTGACTGAGAGAGTTGACTTGGCTACTGAAATAGGATTTTTTTCTATAGTGGATTTGATGTTCATACTCTCAGAGATTCTTAAGTCCAAAGATGGCTAAAATTGCCTCATTTGAATCACAAACGTCCAAAACTGGTGATGAGTCTTGCTGATCCCAATCAATTAATTCAGGGTTTGTGAGGGGTAGATGAGGGGATGAAAGGTCAGCTTGGGTTATAGTGAAGACAAAATTAATGTTATTGAGGTCATCTTCAACATAGTGGAAAGTAATTTTGAAGAACTCTTCTTCAGTGTGTGAATCTGAAGCAGCTAGACAACAATCCCTAGCGAAGTTAGTCTTGGTCTCTATGAAACCCAATCAATGTCATTTAGGATAGCCATTGGTTGTTATGATCTTCTTCTTACCTATTTCATTATCTCCAAGGCTAGTACCATGATATCCCATGCTTTCGACAATGGGAGTAACCTTAGAATACTTTCCTTTGGGGAAAATTATAGGTCGTTCTTCTTCATCACTATAAAGCCAATCAAGGACATTGTATTCCATGTTTTCATCTGATAGGGACCCCCAATGTTCAAAAATAGTTGATTTGTAGTGCATAAGTGCTTTGTCTTTAGAGGGGGGTAATGGTGATGATCTTCCATAAGACTTTGGAGACAAAGGGAGTTTCCCAATACATAGAGCACTTTCAAATTTATACTCTCCCATGCCTTGATCTGTAAAAGTGGCCTTTGCTTCAGATGAGGAGGGTTTGTCTTCAATAACCTTATCTTCAGTAACTTTTTGTGTTCCTTTGTATTTCTCAGCTGGTGTTTCTGATGTCTTTTCTGGAACTGATGAAGTATTTGAAATAAAGGTTTCTTGATTAGAATATCGACCAAACTCATTAAATGGACAATAGTTAGATTGTTTGCCTTCCAATCTCTTGCGATATTGAAAGGGCTCAGGATCTCTAGGAATTGTGATTTCTCTACCGTGATGTGGGAACTTTAGACATTGATGATAAGTATAGGGTACACCTTTGATATCATGTATCCATGGTCATCCCAACAAGATATTATAAGGTAGATCTAAATCCAACACATGGCCCACTTGTAAGGGTAGTGTGATCGGACCCTTGCTTTCTCGCTCTCGATCATCATAGGCCTTTATTGTGATTTGTTGGTCTACATCAATGAGGTCCTTAGAAAGACTGATATTACAAATCATTTTTAATGTGCACAAATTCAAGCTAGATCCACCATCTATAAGGATTCATTTTATTCTTGTGGATTGGATTTTTCCTTCTATATGGAGGGATTAATTATGATGCAGGTTAAGACCACAAAAGTCCTTATCGGTGAAGACAAGATGTTCTTGTGTGGCTAAGTTCCCTATCATAGCTTGGAATTGTCTAGCATTGATGTTCTCAGGGACACGGGATTCATTTAGATCTTTATCAAGGATTTCTCTGTGAATTGGCAAAGTTGTCAGGAGCTCTAGAATGGATATGTGTGTAGGCATCTTCCCTAACTGAGCCAATAGGTCATAGCGCGAGGCAGGCTGAGTAGCGGTAGATGGTACAGTAGGTGGATTTGTAGATGTAGATTTTTTATCAGCATCTTGGACAGTGACTCTGGTTCTGCGTGTGGTAGCATTACAATCAGCAACTTTGAGGATTGTGGTGTTAACATGCGTGTCATCTTCTTCAATGCGGCCACAAAGAGAGTCAAACCCAAAGATATCATTTTCATTTAAACTCCCACATGTTCAATCATGGCCTATGATAGTATTAGTAGAATAATCATATGGGATCATGTTTGATGCATTGTTTCAATTGTGAGGTGGGAAGGGCTGATTGTAGACTTTGAGTTTCACATTAGACAAGGATGCATTCTGACCTTCAGCTTCAATTTTCCCATCCTCAATGAGATCTTGCACAAAGTGTCTAAGCTTCATGAATTTCTTGGTATCATGTCCCTTGACGCGATGATAATCACAATATTCATTATCTCTATACCAAACAGGATCAGGTTGGTTCTCATCGAACGGTCGAGTATTTGGATAGACTATCATTCCTTGATCCGCAAGTTGTTTAAAGATCACATCTAGAGATTCTACCAAAGTTGTGAATTGTCGCCATTGTCAATTGTCATTATTATTTTTGTTGTGGTTATTGTTGTTGAAATTATTGTGACGAAACAAGAATGATTTATTACGTGGTTGTTGATTCTTGTTTTGATTGTGATTCTAATTGTTGTTATTATTTTGATTGTTCTAATTATGATTTTGATTTTAATTATTGTTGTGATTCTGATTCTAATTCTGATTGTTATTGTGATTGTTTTGATTCTTATTGTTGGATGCTTGGACAGTTTGAACGTACTTGGCATCAGTCACTCCATCATTGAAAACTCCTTTGTTTTTACTCCAAAATTTTAGTTTATCATTGTTGGAGGGAGTATAATGTTTGATGCTACCTCTTTGCAAAAGGCCATCTTCAATGTCTTTTCCCTTCTTGATAAGCGATTCAAAGGTGTCAGGTGAAGCCATTTTCATTTGGAAAGACATCTCAAAGATCAAATTCTTTGTGAAGATGTCAATTAAGTGACTATCAAGTATTTTCCATGGCATATGATTTGCAATATGTCTCCATCGTTGTAAGAAACTAGCAGAAGTTTCTCCATTCTTTTGTTTAGTATTTCATAAATCGTTGAGTTTTTCTTGATACTCAATGTTATACAAATATTGTCCAACAAATTTCTCTACAAGATCAAAGAAAGTAGAGATTGACCCATAAGGGAGGGCCATGAACCATTCTAAAGCTGCGCCTCCAAGACTCCTAGTGAAGAGTATTTTTAAGTAATTCTCATTGTAGGCAACTTCTTGACATGCAATGTAAAAATCTTTGAGATGTTGTAGAGGACATGTTTCACCTTTGTATTTCTCAAATTTAGGCATCTCAAATTTTGGTGAGAATGGTTGCATTGTGATAGATTTATCAAATGGCTAGGGACAAATCTCTTCAAAAGAAAACTCTTTCTTGCCCCCATTTTGTAAGCCTTGTACAATGCTTTTGAGCTCATTCAATTGTTGAGTGAAATATGGAGTATTTCGGGGAACAAACGGTGGTACATAAGCTCCTCCTTCTCCAAACTGTGCAGCTAAAAATCCCGTGGAGGTCATACCAATAGTAGGAGGTATATATTGATAGGCTTGAGATGTATTGGTTGCAGATGTCTTCATTCCTATTGTTTGAAATAGGGATGACATAGGCAAGGGCATGGAAATATGCCCTATGTTGTTGACATTAGTGCTTGCTCCTTGTGTTGTAGTCATTTTGAGTGTTGTTGTGCATAGTATTATTTGGCAAAGCGCTTAGGATTTATTGAATTTGTTCTGGTGTTAATTGAGGTATTGATGCAGTTGTTGACATAGGTGTTGATGTAGGTACTAATGTGGAAGGTTTTCTAATAGGTCCTTTACCAATGTCATTTGATGATGTATCATTGGCAGTAGAAGCTATGGATGCAGTAGTGGCAGCAATGACTTTGGTGACATTTCAAGTAAGGAGTGTTTCATCAAAGTCAGCAGGCACTGTGACACCATTATGAACAAGATTCAAGAATATTTCAGCATTGTTGTGCATAATGGATTTCTCAACCATTTCTAAGTTGTATGGATCACTAAGGAATTCCATCACTTGGGTGGGTCTTTCTTCTTGGTCCACTAGTTCAGTTTCTTTGGAAACTTCCTCAGCTTGTACTCCAGTTCCTTGAAAATATTGAGTGGCAAAAGGATTATCCTCATAGGTAATAGTGTTGAATGATGCACACCTCATATTTCTAGCTTGGGATCGAGTGACTACCATACAATAGTGTATTTAGAAGAATGGAAGACAAGAAGGTGTAAGAAATGAAATGAAGCAAAGATCTTGATTCTGGATTTGATTGGATTGACTAATGTTTGATTAAAGATTGATTGACTGATTGATTGGATTGAGGATTGATTGATTGATTTATAGGTTTTTGGAACAAAACATAAGCATGACAAAACCTTGTGATGATAAAAAAACAAAAGGATTTGAATCAACACCTTTTCTACTTGAACATGGACTTGTGATCTCAATCAAAATGGGATTTTGCTAAGGGATTAAGTTTACTTGAGATGGACTGATGGTCTACAAGTAATGTTGTGTTTGTTTGAGGGTGAAGGTTTGCAATACTTTGATTAAGGTCTTTCGACCTAAAAGGATTTATTTGACTTGATGATTTGATCTAATTCTCCAAGAGAAGGAAGAATTATGATAGAAGAATGGAAGAATTTATCCTAGAAGAAAGAGGTTATCTAGTCGTATTGTTCAATGGCAACGAAAGCACTGTTGATAGAATATTTAGCCATGAAGATGCAGACCTTTTTGTTGTAAAGTATTTTATCAACTTTCTCATTATGCTTAGTCTCTTGTTTGATATATGTGGTAATATGTTGATATTCCTTAGATTTGCGAGTGGTTTCCTTCTGCTCTTTATAGACTGGAGGTGTTGGAAGCTTAACCTTCTTATGTTTCTTGAAATTGGTCATGTCATATGAAAAATCTGATTTTGGCTGAATGATTGAATGATCTAGGGAAAATTATTTTGGGTTCCTACAAAAGCTCAAATTTTGAATGTCTTAGTAGATTTGGAAGCTTACTATTTTCAAGCTGAGATGGCAGTCTCAGATGCAACTGTTGATTTGCGTAGATGGTGATCTGCATAGATGGTAATATACACAAATGGCGGATCTAGAGTGGAGATGATTGACTGTTGCTAAGACAATGTGTTGAAATTCTAGGCAAATTTTGATCTTTAGTATGATTTTGGGCAAATTTGTTCGATGGCAAGAACTGATTTTAGCACATTCAAACCAAAAAAATAATAGACACATGTCGCAAAACAATCCAACAAGGGACAAAGAAACCTTGAGGGATACAAGAAATGTGACTTTGGGGAATTTTGTTACCATTGCAACATCTCGTTTGTGTATGTTCAAGTGACTCTTTCAAGCCACTTATGTTTTTACTGGGTTTATCACAATGAAGACATTTCAAATAGTAGCTACCTTAGGAAATTTGCTTCACATGAAATATTAGAGGCCCATTACTTGGTAGTCCTTCAGCTCACACAATAGTGTCAACCCCGGAAGGGTGCCCATCTTTTTGCCTTTTGCCAGGTATTGTTGTCGTGCTATGAAGTGTTAGAATAGTCCCAAAGGATAACTGAGAGGGGGGGTGAATCAATTATTAGCTTATTTGATTCTTTAACCTTATTAACTACAAAATATAATAAATCAAATGCACATTTAGATAACACAATAGATAACAACACAATTTGGTTACAGGGAAACCAAATGGTAAAAACCCCGGTGGGAATTAGTACCCACAATGAACTATACTTGTTTATAGTAATCCATGTCAAAAGATATTTCAACCCTATTAGGAGTTTTACTTTACAATGCAATAAGTATAGTGACCTGGTTAAGGGTCAGACCCTGTTAGGAGTCTTTTAGAAATAACCCTGTTAGGGGTGGTGGACTCACTGTCCAAAATCTCACTGCTTAATGGTGAAGGCTACAACCTTCTGTAGAACAAATATGCACTATATCTGATGATGAACTATAGAGTATACCTACTTTCTTGATCAATTCCAATGTATTTTAATCTTCCACTGCTTCTTCACATAGACCCTTGATGAATGAAACACAATTGATATTCTGCTCTTTACATTTTCTATCTCTTTTCATATCATTCACACTTAGCATATCACAAATGAATTGTTATAAGTATCTTTCTCAAAGTATGAGATCATGGGACCTGTTAGACAACTCTTCATATCATCCTTGTCAGCTTTACTAATCATGCAACCATAATTACAACCACACAAATATAAACTAAATAGATGTGACGCTTCACTAAGTCAGCCTCACCAAATTAACTCTAACTTTGCAATCTTCTTGAAACACATTTGGTGCCTTTAGATAACTATCATCAACTCATAACTAATCATGAATATACACACACATATCTCAAAGATAGGCATAACTCAAGAACCAATGCAATATGTTGGCTCTATATAGACAAACTCCAGAAATTGTAACTGCCACATAACAGAATTACTCAACACAACTGAAACTTCATATCAAATTCTGTGTGTATCAACATAACATAGTAAACATGTCTCCAACCTGAATATATCCATGCAAGGCTTGATATCATCATTCTGATAAGTACATACAGAATCACTATTGTATATTATATGTTGTCATCAATGAAAAACATACAATCAACTAGCTACCAGAAGTAAATCTCCAACAATCTCCCCCTTTGACAGTGATGGCAACATATGATACTAGAAACATCTTCAGCACCTAGTGTCTTCTTTATTTTTACAATATTCTCAATATCCTCATCACAGATTCATCTACACTGCTTCAGTTCTTCTAACTATTTTTATACTCCCCCAGAGTATATGCTCCCCCTTACTATATACTCCCCCTTTGACATCAATGGAAAAGGGTGCCATAAGCAATTAAGCACATGAACTACTCCAAAAGTAGAGTAGTCAACCATTCATTAGTCACTATGGGCTGATGTTCTTGCTACTTTATCTAATTAGACTCAGGAGAGGGAATTACTCCCAACTTCTCCCTGAGATACTCCAAAGTATCTTTTGATAAAGGCTTTGTGAAAATATCTACCAACTGTTCCTTGGTGCTCACATAATCCAATTTTACTTCATTATCTGCAACTTTTTCTCTAAGAAAATGGTATTTGATCTCAATGTGCTTTATCTTTGTGTGCATCACAGGGTTCTTGGACATGTTGATAGTGCTAGTGTTATCACAGTGAATAACAATAGGATAGTCAACCTGTATACCAAAATATTTAACCATCTATTTGATCCAAACCATTGTTGAACAATTCAATGCTACTACAACATATTCAGCTTTTGTTGTGAACTAAGAGATACAATTCTACTTCTTACTTACCCAAGAAACCAACCTATCTCCAAGAAATATTGCTCTTCCAAAAGTACTCTTCCTATCATCAAGACAACCTTCCCAATCTACATCTATATACACATGAAGTTGTACATTCTCTGACTTAGGATACCATAAACCATAGTCTATAGTTTCTTTTAGATATCTGAATATTCTCTTTATTTCCATTAGGTGATTTTGTTTTGGTTCAGCAGAAAATCTTCCAACAATGCCAACTACATTAGATATGTCTGGTCTAGATTGAGTAAGATATATAAGTTTTTTAATCATATATTTGTACAATGTCTTGTCAACTGCTTCAGAGTCATCTTCTTTAGAAGGCTTGCTTCCTGTTATCATGGGAGTGCATACTATTTTATAGTCTTCCATCTTGAAAGTTTTCAATATTTCCTTTACATATTTGGACTGATTTATGAATATTCCTTTATCTATCTATTTTACATTCAATCCCAAAAAGTATTTTATAGGACCAATCATGCTCATTTCAAATTCATTCTGCATTTCTTTTGCAAATTCTGCACTAAGCTTGTCATTACCTCCAAAGATAATGTCATCAACAAATATGGTGACAAGTAGTAGTCCACCAGGTGTCTCTCTTGTGAATAGGTTACAATTTCCTGCTCCTTTCTTAAATCCAATCTTGGTAAGATAACCATCTAGTCTCTCATACCAAGCTCTTGGGGCCTATTTAAGTCCATAGAGTGCTTTCTTTAATCTGCATACCATATCTAGATTATCTGATAGATTGAATCCTTCAAGATATTCTATGTATACTTCTTCCTTCAAGTCACCATTCAGAAAAGTTGATTGAACATCCATTTGATATACTTTAAAATCCTTGAATGTTGCATATGCCAAGAATAAATTGATGGCTTCTAGCTTTCTCACAGGGAAAATGTGTCAGTATAATCTATCCCTTCCCTTTGTGCATATCCTTTACACACTAGTCTTGCTTTTTTTTTTTTTACCACTGTACCATCTTCATTCATCTTGTTCCTGAATACCCACTTTGTTCCAATCACATTTTTGTCACTAGGTCTGGGAACCAATTCCCATGTATCATTTCTGATTATTTGATCTAATTCTTCTTCCATTGCTTTCTGCCAATTAGAGTCCTTACAAACATCTTGAACATTTAAGGGTTCAATCTGTGAAAGTAAACATACCTCTTCATCTACTGACAAAATTTTTGCTTTTGATCTGGTCAAGACTATGCTTCTCTAATCTCCAATGATGTCATCCTTTGAATGGTATCTGGATGTGAATTTTGGAACTTTTGGTGTGACATCCTCATCAGTAACTTCAGATACTTCTTTGCTTGATTCGGGTTCATTACATGATACATCAATGCAATCAAACATTTCTTCAATAATAGTGTCTTTACTATTGGTTCTGGGCTCATCCACAATCATGGGTGCATATTCATAGTATCTTTCTTGTACCATGAACTTTTGATCAATATTTACATGAGTGCTTTCAATTATCTTCTTTAATCTCAAATTGAAACATCTGTATGCTTTTATTTTAGTAGAGTAACCAAGTAAAATACCTTCATCACTTCTAGCATCAAACTTACCAACACCATCATCTCTCTTGATGTAGCACTTGCTACCAAAGATTATAAAGTATTTCATAGTAGGTACATTACCAAACCAAAGTTCATAAGGTGTTTTATCCATGCCTGGCCTTAGTTGAGTTCTGCTGATAGTATAGACTGCTGTATTGACTGCATCTCTCCAATAGGTGTGCGCAACTTTTCCTTCAATCATCATAGTGTTCATTGTATCAAGTATGATCTTGTTCCTTCTCTTTGCTATCCCATTTTGTTGTGGCATTCTAGGTGCACTCAACTATCTTTTGATTCCATGTTCTTCACAGTAGTCATAAAACTGATCAAAAGTGAATTCTCCTCCTCTATCTGATCTCAGACACTTTAGTTTTAGTTCAGATTCATTCTCAACTTTGGCTTTGAATATTTTGAATTTCTCAAAGGATTCAGACTTCTCCTTTAGGAATGCAACCCACATCATCCTTGAAAAATCATCAACAAACAAAATTAAATACCTTTCTCTGTAATATGACCTGGTTTGAGTAGGACCACATAAATTTGTATGCACTAAGTCTAACTTGTTTTCAGCTAAGTTATGCTTTCTTCTAAAAGAAATTCTTACATGCTTTCCCATAACACATTCCCTGCATATTGTGTTAGTTGGTCTTGCAATACTTGGAAGATCTCTAACTGCTTTGACATTGCTTATCTTTACTATATTATCAAAATTGATATGACAAAGTCTCTTGTGCCATAACCAACTATCATCCACTTTTGCAATAAAACAACCTAAATCTAAATTGAGCTGAAAAACATTACCTTTTATTTTTTATCCTGATGCAATCATGTCTCCATCTTTGCTTCTAATGATGCATTTGTTTTCTTTGAATTCCAAATGATAACCTTTGTCAAGTAGTTTTCCAACACTTAGTAAATTGTGATGTAGTCCATCAACATGTAAAACATCATTTGTCTTATTCTTTCCATCCAAGGTGATGGATCCTCTGCCTATGATAGGTTTGGGAGTGTTATCTCCAAATCTAACCATACCACCTTTGTACTTTTATAGATGAACAAATTTTTCTTTGTCACATGTCATGTGGTGAGAACATCCACTGTTAATGATCTAGTCAGCTCTGATGTCTGCTTTGGAAATTAAGGCTAACTTAGGTGTTTCCTTATCCTCTTCAATGTCCAAATCCTCAAGCAATTTTTCCATGTCTTTGAGGGCAATGAATCCAATTTCATCTTCTCTTGAGTCTTTATTATTTACACCTTCTTCAGCATGATAGAATTCCTTTCTATATCTTGGTTTATAGTCAGGTCTAAATTTCTTAACTCTTGTAGGACACTTGGATGCAAAGTGACCAATCTTGTTGCATGAAAAGAATTTGAATGGAAGCTATCCTTCATATTTCCCTTTTCCTTTCTTTTCTCTTTTAGCAATCATAGCTATTATTTTTTCTAGTTCTTCATCAACTTCTTCTTTCTCATTATTTCTATAGATGTGAGATTTCTTACCATGGACTTATTCTTTGAAAGTTGTTTCACCTTTAGGTTCAGTTTTCAATCTTGATATCGCAAATGCAGAGATTTTACTGATCAAAGTCTCTCTTTTGAAGTCTTGTGAAAATTGCATATTTTCCTCTAGAATATTGATCTTGTTCTCATAGTCTGATGTTAGAGTATTCAATAGCTTGTCCATTATATCTTGTTCTGATATTTCTCCACCATTGTTTCTAATTCCATAAACTGCTTCATTTATCCTCTGATTGTAGGCTCTAATGTTCTCTTCAAGTAACATCTCAAGACTGTTGTATTTATTTTTCCATGTCTTCATGCACGCATTCTTAGATTGAATATCTCCTTCAAACATGTCTTCTAAATACTTCCATATAGTGTATGCCTTGTCTAGTTTCTTGATCTTAGAAAATTCACTGTCAGATAATGCACTTATAAGGGCTTCTTTGGCAACTGCATTAGATGTGAATGTATCCTTCTATTTACTAGTAGCATCATCTCTAGATATTTTAAAGAGGGAATAACAAATTCTTGTGTGGCTATCTCAAAGATATCAAAACCAACACAATGTAGATGTGTTATCATTTTGTTTTTCCAACCTAGATAATTTTCTCCATCAAACTTAGGGCTCTCTTTTCTGAAGTAATACATATTATCTACCTTAAGTTGTTAGGCTTCTTCTTCAAGGCACTTGGGTCTGATACCAATTGTTAGAATAGTCCCAAAGGATAACTAAGAGGGGGGGTGAATCAATTATCAACTTATTTGATTATTTAACCTTATTAACTCTAGAATATAATAAAGAAAATACACATTCAGATAACACAATAGATAACAACACAATTTGGTTACGGGGAAACCAAATGGTAAAAACCCCAGTGGGAATTAGTACCCAAAATGAACTATACTTTTTTATAGTAATCCCTATTAGAAGATATTTCAACCCTGTTAGGAGTTTTACTTTACAATGTAGTAAGTATAGTGACCTGGTTATGGGTCGGGTCCTATTAGGAGTCTTTTACAAATAACCCTGTTAGGGGTGGTAGACTCACTGTCCAAAAGCTCACTGCTTAATGGTGAAGGCTACAACCTTCTGTAGAATAGAATGCAATATATCTGATGATGAATTATAGAGTATACCTGATGTCTTGATTATTTCCAATGTATTGTAATCTTCCACTGCTTCTTCACATAGACCCTTGATGAATGAAACACAACTGATATTCTACTCTATACATTTTCTGTCTCTTTTCTTATCATTCACACTTAGCATATCACAACTGACTTGCTATAAGTATCTTTCTCAAAGTATGAGATCATGGGACATGTTACACAACTCTTCATATCATCCTTTTTAGCTTTACTAATCATGCAAGCATAATTACAACCACGCAAATATAAACTGAATAGATGCGATGCTTCACTAAGTCGGCCTTACCAAATTAACTCTAACTTTGCAATCTTCTTGAAACACATTTGGCGCCTTTAGATAAGTATCATCAACTCATAACTAATCATGAATATACACATGCATATCCCAAAGATAGGTGCAACTCAAGAACCAATGCAATACATCGTCTCTGTATAGACAAACTCCAGAAACTGTAACTGCCACATAACAGAATTACTCAACATAATTGAAACTTCATATCTGAGTCTATGTGTATGAACATAACATAGTAAACATGTCTGAAACCTAAATATATCCATGCAAGGCTTGATATCATCATTCTGATAAGTACATACAGAATCACTACTATATATTATATGTTGTCATCAATGACAAACATATAATCAACTAGCTTCCAGAAGGAAATCTCCAACATGAAGATCTCTTTCGCAACACAATACCCTGGGACACGTATGATGAGAATCTTGGGGGGAGAATCTTCCCTCCCCTTGCACTATAATAAATCATCATTTAGAGGTGAATCAGGTAGGCTACTAAGTTACAGTTGCTAATAATATTTTGTGACATCCCCGCAATCAGTTTGTACAGCGTGAGACACTTAAGTCTCTAGTTCAACCATGCCAATATGCTGAGGATATTCAATCAGTATGGAATACAATTGAACATGACCCACCTAAGCTTGAAGGGATAAAGAGGACCTTTGGGTCGCACTTTATTTGTATACTGGCTGAAGGGATTACCGATTTGAGGTCGTCCTCTAAAGGGGAAGTGCACCCTCTAGACAGGCCTCTCTAGAAGCTTGATCAAGATAAGCTTTATCTTCACCCAAGTTCCACAAAGGTGAGGGTAGAGGATACAATGATAACTTAATCATAGTGTCACTTATATTTAAGAGATTTAATCTAATGACAAATAGCTTGAAAGAAGTGTTGAAAAACACTTCTTCAAACACACCAAAAATAATTCATTCCAAATTAAACCTAATTAGAGAAACTATGTGTTTTCTATCTAAACAAATACACAATAGTATGGTTAAGCATGCAAGTTCAATTATTTTCCCACATAGCAAAAAGGAAAGCTTTTAAAGGTGTGTTAATTCGTCTTATGTCATTCAAGATATGTGAAGTTTGTTCCCTTAATCATTCAAGATTAGATGTGGTAAATTTTTCTTAAGCAACATACATTCCAAGACAAATGATTACTCATGCAATTTCATTCCAAAAATCTATTAAAACTTCTAAGGAGCCTCCATGAAAACTGTTAGTAGTTTTCTGGTCTAAAATGTGAAATGTTACAAAAGATAGTAGCCCACAGGAAAACCGCATAGACGGCGATCTGCTTAGATGGTGATCTACAGATACAGTGTTCACTTGCATAGATGGCTGAATAAGAAACACAATCAGATTCTACTAAAAAATAGACTTAACAGACATAAAAATAAGATTTTTTACCAATTTGGACAGTATTTAACCCTTAAAAAGTGTCTTACTGTCAAAAAATAGAGAGTTAAAATACTCAAAACTTGATTAAAAATAGTTTAAACCATAACATTATAATTTTGTTTCTGAACAGGTGGAGACGGTGATTTATAGGTGCAGATAGCTGAGAAGTGTAGATGGCCAGGAAGTGCAGACGGTGATCTGCAGAGACGAGTCTACGTGAAAATTTCCAGAACCGCGAAAAAAAAGTGAAATCTACAAAAAAATGTTAGAATTTAAGGGATGTGGATCCCACCAGGCATGCCAAAATGTATGTGATAAAAGTATCCTATCAAAAACAACACTTAAAACATGCAAATGTTAGAGGTTAGTCATTAAAGTAAGATTCAAAAGCTAAACATGTTCAAATGTATTCTAAGACAACTAACACCACAACCTCCAACGAGCCAAACAAGGGCACCCAATGCCTTGTTGATTTTCTCTTAGAGATTATTGTGGGTGTGCTCTCCCAACACAATAACTTAATCCCACTTGATCCATGGATAAAAACTAAGATGTAAGCTAATGGAATCAAATGAAAAGCTCAAGAAACAAGTATTGAGAACTTGTCTCAAGCTCTCACCATGATGAAGATGTAAAGAACTACTATTTAGGATGATATGCAAGATCTAAACTAAGAAACTAAATTCATTCCATTAACCCAAGATGTGATATCTAGATTATCAAAATGAACTAATGAGCATAAAACATAAATATGAACTAAGAATTCTAGAGCTATTCTAGTATGATAACAATGCATAAAAGGGAGATGATTTGCTCTTGACAATGGCCTCTATTTATAGGTTTTTTGGAGGAGAGAGAGGGCTTGGATGAGGTGGAGCTCATGTGGCATCCACATAGGTGCCACATGAGGGACACATAAGCCATGCAAGAGGCCACTTTGCTCACATGTGTGAGCAACTTTGGATGTGATGGGTCAAAGTGTACTTAAAGTACACATGTGAAGGATCTTGTAAGAGGTGTAAGAGATTTGGGCCAACAGAACACTTTTAGAAAGTGTAAGAAGGTGTCATCATGGGTGTAAGAAACCTTGTTGGCACCTAATAAGGATTATTTGGAAAAGGTGAATTTTGGAAATTTTTTCACACATGTGTAAGCAAATAATTAGGACTAATTGGTGTAGGAATCAAGAAATTAGCTTAATTAACCTTAGTTAATTAATAAATAGGTCTATTTGGTGAGAGTGATGTGAGGTAGGGTAGGATCTAGGTTCAAATTAGCTTAATCCAAATTTAAGATTTAGATTCATTATAGTTTAGTAGAATTTAAGTCATGTGGAGGAATAAATAAATTAAAAATTTATGTAAAGGGGACTAATGACGGGGAATGTATTTAAATAAAATTTAATACATCAAAGGGAGTAGTATTTAAATACTAAGGAAAGTAAATTACATTTAATTAAATAAATAGAAGAATATAACAAATATAATTAATAAATTGAAATTAATTATATTGTTAAGGGAATATTAATTAAATTAATATAAGGATGATTTTAGATGTCTACATTTACTTTCCTACAGCAATAGCGTAGGTCTCTTTCATTCATTTTACTTTCCTGCAACATAAGTAGTATGACTCTCTGAGAGGCTTAGTGCACAAATTGTGTTGTCCCATTTAAATTATACATTCCTGGGTTGACAATTTAAATGCATTTAATTAGAGGAAAGTAATCCTTAGTTTGAATACACTATTCCTAGGAGAGGCTTTGGCAAGATTATTATTACCTATTGTGGGGCTATTCATTTTTTGGCATCATTGTCGGGGATGGTGTCAAGATGAGAACCTTATTAAGTAATTTTTCATTTTTAGATACTTCCTATCTTTATAGATAGTAGTATGCAGTTATGAACTTGCTTCACAAGTTTACATAATTATTTGTGTGCATCAAAGAGGAAGAAGATGAGATGAACAAGGTGGATTTATTTCAAGAGAACCTGCTAATCTAAATGAAGAAGTTAGAGAAGTTGAATTACCTTTTGTTGATGCAAGTCCTGAATTTCCTACAGTATCTTCCTCTGAAGAAGTTCCTTTTGATCCAGTTGGCCTTCGACCTTTTGCTAAAATTTTGGATAGCTTTCTTTATAATTATGTTCCAAGTGCACCTTTTTTCCATAATCCTAAAGCTAATATTCATTTCTAGCAGCAACTCCATTTTCAAATACCTCTAGTAATGGCACAACCTACATTTCTATTTTCTCTTCCAAGCCTTATCAACAATGCTAACCTTAAAAACATACCCACTAATTCACTTAAAAATTTCTATGGCCTAATAACTAAATATCTTGACACCTTTCTATTTGAGTTTGACATTCTCTGTTGAAGCTTTGAATACAACCCTAATGGCCACAAACTCATGTTATTTCCAGCAACATTGAAGGAGTCTTCCCTACGATGGTTTATGGGCTTAGGATCTAGTGCAACAACCAGCTGGGATGAGATGGAGACTCTATTTCTGTAGAAATACAAAGAGTGTTTCAAAGGGGGTGATCCAACAGGAGATGACATTTTTGAATGTCACAAAAGAAAGATGAAACTTTGGAAGATTATTTTTCATGCTTCTTGTACAACATGCAGAAGAGTCCACAACATGTGCTGGAGGAGTATTGAAAGAAACTCATTTTCTTGAGGGGAGTAAATGATAAATGTCTGGAAGCATTGGACCTCATGGTTGGAGGGGATTTATCTCAATCTTCCTAGGATGACCTTAAGAAAATTTGTCTCAATTATTCAAGATCAACTGTAAAGAAGGGCAGAGGATTTCAGTCTAGAGTTACTAAGGAGAACAACTTGGGCATTTCTAAGCTAGAGATCTCAAATCTGCTATCAAATTTCAAGAAAGATATCATTAATGATGTTGCCACACACCTAGATAGCATGAATTCCAAGAAGAAGTATGCAGATGCTAAAGCACAGCTAGCTGAGTATTGTCCTCACTGCCGCAAGTAAAAGAAATATTATGGATGCAAGCTGGTGGAAAACTTGGAGAACCAACACCTGCCTACTTAGTACATGAAAATAGGAGACGATGAGAAATTGTTCTTTGTTTCTCAACATCAGCCATGGCATTCAAGACAAGGTATTCCTTAGGATCCCTTGCAATTTTCTAGTCCTTATAATAATCCATGGAAAAAATAGAATTATCAAAATTCCTCTCAATACTCCCAACCTGCTTGGAACAACCAGTGGCCTAACCAATAGCAAAACCAGTGGCCTAACCAATAAAAAAACTAGTGGCCTAACCAACAAAAAAACTAGTTTCCTAACCAACCTCAAAATAAATGGCAGCCACCATAGGGGAATTGGAAACTATTAACCAATGCAGAGGCCCTCAGCAGTGGCCTAACCAAAATATTGTTTATCTACCCTTACCACCTCTAGTATCTCTACCTATAATAATGCCACCACCTATAGCCACAAGTCCTACTCTGAAGCCAACCCAATTACCTACTCAGACACATCCTAATCCTAACAACAAGAAACAATAGAAACCAGTGTATTCTACTGATGTTCAGCAGTACCCTGCCTATGCACTAGAAATATTTGATATACATTTGAGATCATGTACTACTTTTCCTGCACCTGAACTACCTATGATAAAAGAAGTTCAAGACATTCATGCAACATCAGCACCACTTCTAGAAGCTACTCTTCCAAATGTTGTCCAACCAACTGATATACCAATAAAAACTAGTGTTCACACCTCAGTTAATCCTCCCTTTCCACAAAGGCTTAGCATGTAAAAACCTATATCCCAAGAAGAAACACCATTTGATATCCTTGAGTAGTTGAAATACATGCATATTCAGATTCTTTTGTTCCAATCTATCAAAGATGTTCCTCTTTATGGAAAAGACATTAAGGAAGCATGCCTCAAAAAGCTTGGATGCAAGAAAAAGGATCCTCAAAAATTCCATGTTGTAGGTCAACTGCAGATATTATGTTGGGGAAGGTAGTCATACTAGAGTATTCTGACCCTAGAAGCCCAGTTTTTGATCTTATAACTAATGGCCAGTCTATGAAAAATGCTCTAGTTGATTTGGGAGTAGCTATAAATGTTATGACTAAGGATACCATGCATAGGTTGAGTATAGAGGGATTGAGAACCACACCAATAGTCTTACAACTTGTAGATAGTTCCACTGTAACCCCAGATGGAATCATAGAGGATATAGGAGTTACATTAGATTCATGGGAATATCTTGCAGACTTCTCGATATTATCACCTAAGGTAAACTTTGTTGGATATCCATTTATCCTTCGAAGAGCTTGGTTAGGCACCACTGATGCCAATATTAGTTGCAGATTAGGTAACATGACAATTTCAAATGGCCAAGCAATAAAGAAGCTAGCATTATATCCTCCTATCCAACCCCAACCAGATTTGAGTACACCTATTTGGCCACATTTGGGAGCCGAGGAAGAAGAGATAAATTTTGTTTCTCAACTAATGATGTTACATAGGAAATCCTTCCTAAAAATGAAATAAGAAGATGATGTGATTCAAAGTATCCTTATCAATGAGTGTGTCATTGAAAAAGATATTTCTAGAAGTTTTGATCTACATTTGTGTACCTACAAGGACTGTGTTTTTCTAGCAACTCCTGATGTTATCCATCATTTTACTACCCTATGAAATAAATACAATCCCCATCTCTGACGTGTCAATGTTAGAGCTAACAACTACTATGGAACTTTCTCCTGGTCACAATCTTCATGTTAACAGTAAGTTTCCACCACAACAATTGGCATTGTTAACTAAACTCCTTTGTAAGCACGAAAAAGATTTTTCTTGGGATTATGGAGACATGAAAGGATTGAACTCAAATCTCTACACACATAGAATCTACATCAATGAAGGAATTCTACCACTCTTCCAACCTCAGAGAAGAATTAACCCATCCTTAAGATAAATAGTCAAAACTGAGTTGCAAAAATTGATGGATGCTGGTTTTATATATCTAATCTCTGATAGTAAATGGGTATCACCTTTGGTCATAATTCCTAAAAAGGGGGCTAAATAGAGAATCTATGTAGATTATAGGTAATTTAATAATGCCACAAAGAAAGACCATTTTCCCTTGCCATTTATTGATCAAGTTCTAAACACCTTAGCTGGTAAGAAGTACTTCTCTTTGTTGAAGACAATTATTCAATTGTGTATTGTCATTAATGTATACACAAATGTAGTGATGTTACACAAATGTCTATACCTAAATTGAGCATATTCAATGTATGCCAAGTTCTCTTAGGCATTGAAGAAGACTCAAATATCAGCCAAAGTGATTTTTAGTTCTAATCGAGCTCACTCGGGCATTTCAGTAATGGTCGATCATTGAAGGATTAGAGTGTTAACCGAGTTATATATTTAGTGTCAGCCAACTAATAGCAGTTTACACTTTATGTTTAATTGGTTATATGCAGCTAATAGAATTAAGTTTTATTATTTATTTGGAAGGTTTTTTAGGCCGACTTGACAAGGCTTATCATATATATACAATGTCAAATTTGGATTGAAAATTGAGAAGAAATAAGAAGTAAAATAATTCTTTGATATGAAGAGTGAAGGAAAAATAAGATGGAATTTTGATTAAGGAAAAAGTATCCAAGAACAAGCTACAATAGGATATTTGATCAGTGAGGATTCAGTATAAATCTAGGTCAAAGATCTGAATCAGAAAAAATAGTTGCTTCTTCAAACAGGTTAATCCATTGTTACTCTCTAACAATTGTAGCAGTGATCCAAATCTCTTTACAGAGTAGACTTAAAAATATTTCATAAATCCTCTCACAAGGTGGAATTTCTAAATTGAAGTGTTTGAAGACCTCTAACAAGGCCACTCCTAATAGGGTGATTAAATCCTCTAACAGAGTCACACCTAACAGTGTGTTTTGTAACCTTTAACAGGGTTGGCTCCTAATAGGGTGATGTAGCACTACTTTTTCTTCTTCCTAGACCTCCTCTAGGGTCTTCTAGGTCACTCTATTGACCTACTAGGGTTCTTTCACAATCCCTAGGCTCCTTAGGATTATTATCACAAGATCCTAATCCATCCAAACAGTGAACACCATTATGTAGAACAAAACATTTCCAAACTCCCTTCTAGACCTCAAATGGTCTTTCTTGCCTCACTTGCCTAAAATGCTCCAACTTATCCTAAAATTGGGTATGCTCAATCCATAGATATGATTAATATTTCCAAGATTTTCATAGGACACTTTCCATCACCTGCAAGCACACTTTGCATTAGAACCCTAATCGAGTTCCAAGAAAATCCACAATTGCTTCCCAAATAGGGCTACAAGCAATTAGCCCTACTTAGTCACCTTTCCTGCAATAACTCACAAAATTCCTTCACAAGTATCCAAAAAATTATAGTATCTAGATACCCTTTTCCATGACACTATAAATTTTATACGTCTAGGGCTCCCAAGCTATCCGTACAACTCTGCCTATAATCAAGGCTAAAAATTAGGGTTTTTAGGGTTTCAAAACTAGTCTGAAAGAAACTCCATTCTTTCTATCAAAAAAAATTCATCAAATATTCCCACTCACTTTGGGACCTCATAACACACCACCCTAATCCTCTTAAAGTTTTTATTAACGATATGAATTCTTTCAATCCACCAAAATGGCTCTGCAACTACTGGTGAACCCT
Source organism: Thuja plicata (assembly GCA_018584345.1). Classification (NCBI taxonomy): domain Eukaryota; kingdom Viridiplantae; phylum Streptophyta; class Pinopsida; order Cupressales; family Cupressaceae; genus Thuja; species Thuja plicata. Next base: position 433,495 of record MU228503.1, read on the forward strand.
AGCCATGCCTCATTGGCTCGCCTAGGGCATCACCTTAAAAATGGATGCCATAATTTCCAGGGCCCCTCCTTCACTGTACACATGTACATGGAGTCAACCACCATAATCCAAGATCCCATGCAAGTGCCATGGTGGAAAATGGAGCTATGACCCCATTTGCAGATAATGCTCCAATCAGACCAGCGACTCGACCAAACTTAAAAGATTTTGTACAAGCAACTAAAACTACTGAATCAAAAAAAATAACACCATAAGAAGTATTGAAACAACCTAAATTTCATAAATCAATGCTTATAGAAGTAATTTCAATCCATTAAACCATACGATCACTTCAAAACACACAAATAGTCACTGTTATTGCATTACACACTCCATACACAAATTTACTCCAACTTGCCAACCCTGAAAAAATCTCAAGGATGGTCTTATATAGTTGACCAAGATACTAACAAACTAATTTCATATAGTTAATGAACTAATTCTTTTGAATTTTCATTCTTTTCATAAATGTTCTCAATGTTGTCAATGACAACATTGACAACTTTTGCGACTTTTTGGATATGCTATCCAAACTTGGTCTAACCTTGTCAAAAGTTGTCCAAACCACTAGTTAGGATGAAATAACACCAAATAGGACCTGTAGTCCCTTCTTTGACTCATTTGGAAATGAAAAACCAAAAACACCCTATTGGACCTAAATGGACACAAAGTCTCTAAGGACCTAACAAGACACATCCTCCAACTTAATACTCTACACACTAGGACTCTTGGTCCCTTTATTCACCTAGTGGTCTGGATAGAACCACTACAAGCCAAAACATAGAAGAAACCCTAGGTTACATTATATCAACTAGCCCACCTAGGTGCTCCTGCACTATACTCCCCCAAAAAGGAAAAGCTATGTCACTCTTGTGGATAGTAGATCCTCTGAGATTCCCACCTTCTTGAAATCTATCTCTATAGTCCATGATGCCTTTGAATCTATTCTATCCTTCCACTGAATCAAATGTTCCATGTAGACCTTGTGCCTAGTAGTCTTCTTAACCTGAGAGTCCATAACTTTGTCAGCTACCATCTAAAACTTTGGAGGTAAGACAAAAACCTCCACATCATCATTGACCCCCTGACTATTTGGATTGATCTCATCCATCTTCCCTTTGAACTGGATTAAATCTTGAACATTAAACATTGGAGATATGCTCAAGTTTGAAGGTAAGTCAACTTTATAGGCATTAGCCTCATATTTGGCTAAGATTTTTCAAGGTCCCACCCTTTTCATCTGAAGCTTGGTTGGGACACCTTTTTTTAGCCTTGATTTGTTCAAGTGAACCATCACATAGTCACCCACTTCAAACTGCACATCCTTCCTCTTTTCATCAACTTTTTCTTTCAACTTTTGCTGGCTATCTTGGATCTGTCTCTTCACATGGTCTTGTATCTCCTTCATGGTATGGGTGAAATCCTCTACATGGCCACTTCTATACTCCATACCTCCAAGATCCCTGAGCTCACAAACACCCTTTGGGTGCATGCCATAAACAACCTCAAATGGGCTCTTTCCTGTCATCCTATTCTTACTATCATTGTATGCATATTCTACTTGGGGAATGACCACATCAAAATTCTTCCCATACTCCTTAGTTAGGAACCTCAATAGGTTACCCAACACCATGTTTACCACCTCATTTTGGCCATCATTCTAAGGGTGGTGAGATGAACCAAAAGATAGATTAGTTCCAAATCTTGACCACAAAGTCCTCCAAAAATGACTCATAAATTTCACGTCCCTATCAAAAACTATACTCAAAGGAAGACAATGAATCCTCACAATATCCTTAAAAAACAAATAAGCAATGTAACTAGCATCATTAGTAGTTTTACATGGGATGAAATGCCCCATTTTACTAAATCTATCAACAACTACATAAATGTTATCATACCCCTGTTTAGTCTTGGGTAAGCCTACAATAAAATCCATACTCACACACTCCCATGGCCTTTTAGGGACTATTAGAGGCTGATAAAACCTTGCATTACTCATTCCTCCTTTTTCCTTCATGCAAACAACACACTACTCCACATACTTGGTGACATCTTTTACCAACTGTGGCCAATAGTAGAACCTTTGGACTAGTTCCAAGGTTTTTTCCTTACCAAAATAACCACTTAGAGAACCATTATGTTTCTCTTGGATGAGGTTCATCCTCATTGACCCTTTAGGTACACACAACTGATTTCCTTTGAATAGAAACCCATTTTGTAAAGTAAAATCAGAGAACTTGCTATGAAAATGATTTTCAAAATCAAGACATACCTTATAGGCCTCACCAAAATCCTCATCTTCTTTGTAGAGATCTCTTAAACTATCAATCCCAATGCTATTCAATTGTACTATCAACAATATCCTACTTAAGGCATCTATCACCTTATTAAGTTGACCCTTCTTGTGCTTTATAGTGAAAGTGAATGCTTGCAAGTACTCCATCCACTTCAAATGCCTATTGCTTAGCTTATCTTGTGTGTTAATGTAACTAAGAGCCTGATTGTCAGTAAATATCACAAATTCCTTAGGCAATAGATAATGCCTCCACTTTCTCAAAGATTGAACTAGAGCATATAGTTCCAAATCATAAGAAGAGTATTTCTTCTTAGCCTCATTTATTTTCTCACTAAAGAAGGCAATTGGTCTATCCTCTTGACTCAATACGCCCCCTACTTCCATTCCACTAGCATCACAATCAATGGTAAATAACTTCCCAAAGCTTGGCAACTATAGAATTGGTTGAGTAGCCACTTGTTTGTTCAACAACTCAAAGGTTTTCCCAGCTTCTACTATCCATCTAAACTTAGTTTTGACCCCACCCTTTGTTGTATCCATCAATGGTGCACATATCCCACTGAAATTTCTAATAAAATTCCTATAAAATTGGGCAAGTCCATGAAAACTCCTTACCTTTGTGGCTATGGTAGGTGGAGGCCAGTTTAGGATGGCAAAAACTTTGTCTTTGTCCATCTTCAAAGACCTCTTGGACACTGCAAAGCACAAGTAGACTAGTTCTTGTTTGAAGAACTCACACTTCTCAAGGTTGATAGCTAATTTCTCCTCATGTAACCTTTTCAATACTACCTCCACATATTTGATATGCTCCTCTCTTGTCTTACTAAATATGAGTATATCATCAAGATATACCACCACAAACTTCCCTATGAAGTCTTTGAGAACCTCATTCATGAGCCTCATGAATGTACTTGGAGTATTAGAGAGGTCAAATGGCATAACAAACCATTCATATAACCCATCTTTGGTCTTGAATGTTGTTTTCCATTCATCCCCTTCCTTCACCCTAATTTGCTGATAACCACTCTTCAAGTCTAGCTTTGTAAAGTACATTGCCCCTCCTAAGTAATCCATGAGATCCTCTATCCTAGGTATATGGAACCTATACCTTATTTTTACTCTATTTATTCCCCTTGAATCTGTGCAATTCCTCCATTTTCCTCCCTTCTTGGATTCCAAAACAACCGGGACTGCACAAGGGCTGATACTCTTCTTGATCGAGCCTTGATCCAAGAGTTCTTGTACCTACCTAGCTACTTCCAAGTTCTGATCTAGAGTAAGCTTGTATGCTGCTTTGTTGGGTAGAGGTGCCCCTGGCACAAATCCATTTGATTACTTATAACCCTCTTAGGTGGTAGGGTTGCAGGAGTACCATCACTCACAATGTCCTTGTACTTCTCAAGAAATTCTTGCACCTCTATTGGTAATGGCTCCTTCATTGATTGTTCCTCCTCCTTAGGTCTTAGCACAATGGCATAACCTTTTCCCTCATCATCCTTGATGTCATTTACAAACTCCTTACCACTGCATAACATGATAGTAGGAGTTCTAGTTTGTGGCTCTTCATCCTCTAGCAAAGACTGAATTTTGAAAGTCTTCCCTCCTTTCTTGAAGGTGATGGAATTCTCCTTCCCATAATATACTACCCCATTATCAAATTTTCAAGGCCTCCCAAGTAGTAAATGGAAAGCATCCATTGGTAGGATGTCACAAAGCAATTTATCCTTGTACCCTACTATTGAGAACTCTACCCATGTTTTCTCATTAACTAGTACACTTTGGCCTTTGAAAAGCCATGTCACCTTATAGGGATTCACATGGGGTATCTTGGCTAGCTTAAGTTTCACCACTGCCTCTTCTAAAATGATATTGTCGGTTGAACTAGAGCCTACTATCACTTTGCATACTTTGCCTAATATCTTATATCTTATTATAAATAGAGCTCTCCTATGCTTGGGCTCATCTTTGATTGGCTACCTTATCAACATTCTCCTAAACATCAGATTCTCACCATCTCTAAATATAGATGGTCTATTTAAGGAGCTTTGACACTTGAAGTGTCTTCATGTGTATATGCTATCCTCTTGTCACTATTTGCTGTAGAAGGTTTGTCTAGACATCTATAGGATGGATGGCCTAATTGTCCATAATAATAACATTTTATGGTTGCATAATAAGAACTACTCCTACCTCCTCTTCCTCTGTTAGGACCACCATGATTACCTCTACCTCTATTATAGCCTCCTCTTGAACTATTTTTAGTCTACTGCTTTGTCAACTTATTCTCTCCTTGTGACCTTTGTTCACTACCCTTGCCTTGGTCGCCTCCTCTTTGATCCTTCTGGTCTCTCCCTCTACCTATATTGTTATTTTTATTCTTGAAGCTAGAATCCCCTTTCTTCTTATTCTTTTCTTCCACTCTTATAGCCAATTGATGACACTTTTGAATTGTAGTAGGTGTCCATAGGCTAATCTCCTCTTGGATGTT
>MU228503.1:438370-449176 GCA_018584345.1 Thuja plicata
CCTCTTGGATGTTCCACTTCAATCCACCCAAGTATCTAGCCACTTTGATTGACTCTTCTTCCTACAATTTAGACCTTAGACACAATCTCTGGAATTCCTCAATATATGAGGCCACATCTAGGTCTTTATGTTTCAATTTTTGTCTCTTCCTATGAAGTTGGATCTCACAATCCTCTAGAAGATAGTTATCCTTGAATTTAGTTACCATGGCATTCCAATTTTCTATTGGTTTATTTCCCATGCTTACCCTCTCATCCTGAAGGTATTTCCACCAAGTCAAGGCTAACCCTCTGAATCTAGACTCGGCCACTTTGATCATTTGGGCTTCAGATATACCCTCACACTCAAAGTGATTCCCCATTGCTTCAATCCAGTCCATGACTGTCTCAATCTCCATCTTTCCTCCAAACAAGGGTATCCCTTCTAAAGCATTTCAACTTAATGATTTTATGGATTTCAATAAAGGTTCCTCATTCAACACTGGGTCTAGTTCAAGGATGAAGTCTTCCTCTTAAATCTTTTTCTTACCCCTACTATTGGTTTCAGCTTCAAAGTCTTTCTTCCTAGCAGCATTTGCTAGTTCTTCCATCCTTAACCTCATTGCTTCCAAGGTACCTTCAAGGAGTCTATTTTTATCCTTTTGATCTTCCATGTCCTTGGCTAATTTTTCATTGGTCACCATCCTTTTAGAACCACTAAATTCCACTTCTGACATACACCAATCTTCCCAAGTTTCTCAACTAACTCTGATACCACTCTGATGTAGCACTAGTCTTGCTTCTTCCTAGACCTCCTCTAGGGTCTTCTAGGTCACTCTATTGACCTACTCAAGTTCTTTCAAAATCCCTAGGATCCTTAAGATTCTTATCACAAGATCCTAATCCATTCAACTAGTGAACACTATTATGTAGAACAAAACATTTCCAAACTCCCTTCTAGACCTCAAATGGTCTTTCTTGCCTCACTTGCCTAAAATGCTCCAAATTATCCTAAAATTGGGCTATGCTCAATCCAAAAAGAGGATTAGGATTTCCAAGATTCTCATAGGACCCTTTCCATCACCTACAAGCATGCTTTGCATGAGAAGCCTAATCGAGTTCCAAGAAAATCCACAATTTCTTCCCAAATAGGGCTACAAGCAATTAGCCCTACTTAGTCACCTTTCCTATAATAACTCACAAAATTTCTTTACAAGTGTCCAAAAAAGTATAGGATATAGATACCATTTTCCATGAAACTATATATTCTCTATTTCTAGGGCTCCCAAGCTATCTGTATAGATCTTCCTATAATCAAGGCTAAAAATCAGGGTTTTGAGGGTTTCAAAACTAGTCTGATAGAAAATCCATTCTTTCTATCAAAAAAACTTCACCAAATCTTCCCACTCACTTTTGGACCTCATAACACACCACCCTACTCCTCTCAAAGCTTTTATTGAAGCTATGAATGCTTTCAATCCACCAAAATGGCTCTGTAACTACTAGTGATCCCTAGCCATGCCACACTGGCTCGCCTAGGGCATCACCTTAAAAATGGCTGCCATAAATTCCAGGGGCCCTCCCTCACTATACATAATGTACATGTTTTCAATCACCATAATCTAAGATCCTGTGAAAGTGCCATAGTGGAAAATGGAGTTATGACACCATTTGCAGATAATGCTCCAATTAGACCAGCGACTGGACCAAACTTAAAAGATTTTGTACAAGAAACTAAAACTACTGAATCAAAAAAACTAAAACCACAATAATTCTTGAAACAAGAAACAACCTAAATTTCATAAATCAATTCTTACAGAAGTAATTTCAATCCATTAAGCCATATGATCACTTCAAAACACACAAATAGTCACTGTTATTGCATTACACAGTCCGTACACAAAGTTACTCCAACTTTCCAACCCTACAAAAAGCTCAAGGATGGTCTTATATAGTTGACCAAGATACTAAAAAACCAATTTTAGATAGTTAAGGAACTAATTCCTTTGAATTTGCATTCTTGTCATAAATGTTGTCATTGTTGTCAATGACAACATTGACAACTTTTGTAACTTTTTGGATATGCTATACAAACTTGGTGTAACCTTGTCCAAAGTTGTCCAAACCACTATTTAGGATGAAATAACACCAAATAGGACCTCTATTCCCTTCTTTGACTCATTTGGAAATGAAAAACCAAAAACACCCTATTGGAGCTAAATGGACACAAAGTCTATAAGGACCTAACAAGACACATCCTCCTACTTAACAATCTACACACTAGGACTCTTGGTCCCTTTATTCACCTAGTGGTCTGGCTATAACCACTAAAAGACAAAACATAGAAGAAACCCTAGGCTACATTATATCAACTAGCCCACCTAGGTGCTCCTGCACCATAGGGCTTACTTTAGAAGAGTGAAAAATAGTGACTAGTTGCAATTGGTGGTTTTCCCAAATTGGGTTTCCATGTTAAATATTGGTGTCATCTGTGTACATGTTATTTTATTTATGCTTTATGTTTCTACACTTAATCACTAAAGGATAATCACAGTTAATATCTTAAGATTTCTTTGTTAACTGAGTAACAACATAATATCTTTGTTAACCGAGTAACAGTGATAAGTTTGATTAAGACATTTAAGGGACTTGGATTTGTTTTTATGGTAACTGATTTACCCCTCCCCTCTCAGTTACTCAACCCATTTCCAACACTCTTTTCTTGATGGATACAATGGTTATAACCATATTAGCATTGCTCTAGAGGATCAAGAGAAGACAACATTTATATGTCCTTGGGGAACATATGCATATTTTGTGTTACCTTTTGGCTTATGTAATGCACCAGCTACCTTCCAAAGAGCTCTAATAAGCATTTTTGCTGACATATCACATGATTGCATGGAAATATATATGGACAACTTCACTATATTTGTTGTTACTTTTGAGGAGGCTTTAAAGAACTTATAAAAGTACTGATTAGATGTCAAGAACACAACCTGTCTCTCAACAGTGATAAATGCTTCATGTCGATACAGGAAGGAGTAGTGCTGGGAAATTTCATCTCAGAAGCTGGCATCCAAGTAGACCCTACAAAAATTAAGGTAATTCTCACATTGCCTACACCTACTAAGCAAAAAGATGTTAGATCCTTCTTAGGACATGTTGGCTATTATAGGCATTTCATTCAAAACTTTAGTCAAATAGCTATTCCTCTATATACCTTGCTTACAAAAGAGGTCAAGTTTGCATGGACATCAGCCTATGATGAATCCTTCCCGCATCTCAAGTCACTTCTAACAACTGCACTAGTACTTAGGGGGTCTGATTGGTCTTTACTATTCCACATACAAACATATGCTTCTAACTATGCAATAGGTGTTGTCTTAGGAAAAAAGTCTAGTAACCTAGAAAATGCAATTTACTATATTAGCAAGAGCTTACATGGACTAGAGTTAAATAACATGTGACTGAAAAGGAATTACTATTAGTTGTTTATGCTTTGAATAAATTCTGACATTATGTAATAGGCTATCTCATCTTTGTTCATACTGACCATGCAGCAATCAAGTATCTTTGAACAAACCTGCCATCTCAAGCAGGTTAGCAATATGGCTTCTTCTTTTGCAGGAATTTGATACAACCATCATTGACAATCCAGGGAAAGAAAATGTAGTAGCAGATTATTTATCAGAATCTAGAATGCTGACAAAGATACTACTTTGATAGATGACACATTTCTTTATGAGCATTTGTTTCACATTGCAGTCAAGAGTCCATGGTATGCTGATATAGCTAACTACCTTGCAGCTGAAAAAATGCCCACACATTTCCCTCTTAAGGATAGAAGAATGCTTGTTGATAAAAGCTTGCAATTCTCTTGGATTGACAACACACTAGTTTTTACTGGTCTAGACCAAGTCATGAGGTGTGTGCGGGAAGATGAGACATATGATATCCTTCATGCTTTTCATGTGTAGCCATGTGGAGGACACTTTGTAGCTAAGAGGATAGCCTTGAAGATCCTAACAATAGGTTAATACTGACCCACACTTCACAAGGATGCAGCCAATTATACAAGAAAATGTGATAATTGTTAGAGGATGGGTCATCCAATAAAATCAGATGAAATGCCCTTAAATCCACAAGTGGTGGTAACACCATTTGATAAATAGGGCATAGATTTCATTGGTCCAATAGACCCTCCATCTAATGGGAAATCCTACATCTTGGTATGCACCAATTATCTAACCAAATGGGTGGAAGTAAAGGCCATGAAGAATGCACGAGATCATAAGGTAGCATAGTTTTTGTATGAGTAAATCTTCACCCGTTATGGTGTGCCAAGAGATCTTGTAACTGAATAGGGGGTACAATTTACATAACATCTGATAATAGAACTCATGAAGGAATACAATATCAGACATCAGAAGTCCAGTCCCTACCATCCTCAAGCCAATGGTCAGGCAAAAGTTACAAATAGAGAGATTGAAGCCATTTTAACAAAAATAGTTCATCTACAATGTTGAGATTGGAGAAGTAGACTCTTAGAAGAAGTCTGGGCATACAGAACAACATGGAAGACAACCACAAGTTTCACTCTGTTTGAATTACTATATGGGAAAGTAGCAATGTTACCAATTGAGTTTTAGCACAAAACATTGTGTACTGTGTTGGAGTTAAACATCAACCTTCCTACAACATAGAAAGAATGAGTATTGCATCTCAATTCCTTGGATGAAAACAAATAAAGAAGTGGCATGACTCCTATATTAAGAGAAAAAAATTTCAAAAAGGATATTGGGCATTACTTTACGATTCTAGATTCAAAGAGATATCAAGAAAGCTACAGACAAGATGGCTCGCCCCATATGAAATTGACTATGTCTTCGATAATGGAGCAGTCCAGTTGAAAACTATTGATCCAATGCAATTCAAATTACTGATCAACAGGCATCAGCTACACCTATATAATCATACCTAGAAAAAAATATGACTTCCTGCAGCAATTTTTTGATACCACTTTAGTAGCGCAACAAGTAATACTTCCTATAGAAGAAGGTGCAAACCTTCTTCCTGCAGCTTCAACATAGAATTCCTTCAAGTATGCCCATAATAAAAACTTCATGTTCAAATGAAGTCCATTTCTCCATTCACTTTCTAAATTCCTCTTTTCAACACATGTGATTTCTTTACCTTCCACCCACCCATCCTCCACGTGATCACCTCTTTTCATAGTTCTATGTTTAAAATAAGAACCACATCAGCTGACACATGCAATCACCACAATTGTTACACTCTCACCACCTTTTTTGTGCGTGCAATAATCAAATGACATGTACAAATTTTCAAATTTCTTTCCACTTTTAGCACATAGATTTAGGTAATTATATCTATTACTATAATAAATCTATGATTACAGCATTAAGCCAGTTCCACACCCTGTGCCAAGTGTGACAAGTGTGGACACTTGTCTAGGTTTCATAGGGGCAAGGAAGTGTATTAAGTTCTAATGTCATATCTAATTGTCCTTGTCATTTATCATAAGATTACCTGTCAACTCAAACTTGTAATTATGACTTGTCTCATTAAGTCCCTTTACTTTCTCGCACAACCGTCATACTATAGTTCCCTAATAATCCTAGATTTTCTGAACTTGATGTGACCTAAAAGGACTATAATTAAACTATGTGGTAACTCACAATTAGAGTTATAATTTCTTCTGTAAAGTTCCATTAACATTATTTATGTCAAAAATAGCAGAAGATTGCTAGAGAAAGGTTTATAGTTTCAAGAAGTGCAGTTTGAAACCTGAATTAATTCAAAAGGGAATAGGGTATTCATCAATTGCAAAGAAGAGGAGTTGAAAGATTGACAAGCTACAATAGAAATTTGGAGGAAAATATTTGGAACAAATGGTAGGACATCTGCAGTGGCATGAGCTAGTGGTTCATGGCATTTTTCTTACAGATGTTGAAGCAGTTAGGAGGTTTAGTGCATGTGGTCGGTTGGGTTATTTCTGTAAATTAACATAATTTGATGAGGAGGTAGCATCTGAATTCATGAATACACTCGAGGAAGGGAAGGTAACCGTATGGGGTTTAACGGTTGTCACGACAAAAGAATGAATATTAGAGGTAACTGGGTTACCATAAATTGAGGAACATTACCCCAATGATCATGACACCAGGTCAGCTCAAGCCTAGTGTACCCTCCCAAGTGACCCTCCTTTGGAGATTAACAAGAAAGGGTGTAAAGACATGTCTCTCCCTCCACCATACAATGAGCTAGCAACGCATATTATTAGGTACCTAACATGTGAGGGAAGATTTTCAAATTTACATGCATATCATTTTAAGTTACTTAGCTATGTAAGGCATAATCTCCTAGTAAATGTTCCCTAATTTCTTGAATAACATGCTAATTATTAGTGTTGAGGAGACCCAAAAGAGGAATACAAATTTTGTCACCCACCATGCCCTAATTAAGCTATTATTTTAAAAACTCTTAGGGAAGTCTCTCCCTTAGCATGGTTGTAATTTGTTCAATTTAAAATCATGTGACCCTAGGTTGAGCCTATTAAGCAACCTAGTAGTGATGATGCAACACCCTTTGAGCCAGCTATGGAAATAGCCACCCAAGAAATAGAACCTAAAAAACTTCAAAAAAATAGGTCTTCACCTGCTCCTAAGAGAAATGTCCCTGCGCCTATTCAAAAGAAAGGAAACAAAAAGTACGAGAAGGAACTTATGTTCCTGTAGCCGAATCACAAAACCCCACACATTTGAAAGGAAAGAAAATAAAATTGGCTCCTGTAGCAGAGAGACTGAAGAAAGCTATTAGGAAAAAGGCTATGGAGGTTGCAGAGACTCCTATATGGAGAAGCCCTAGAATGAGATGACAACTTCCTAACGTTTCCCCATAAAGTCATTATGTTTCTCCCAAACAAGCTCATATAGAACCCCATGTGCAATATGTTCTAGATGATTCCCCAACTCGACCTGAAATCCCATACCTTTCTTAGAATACAAATGAGAAATGTGATGATGAACCTATTTTATGTCAGATCGACCCTCAAGAGAATCATTAGAATACCCCAGAGAGCAATGAGGAAGAAGTTAAAATACCTCACTAGTTAGCCCACTCACAGAATTCCCCAGTGCCTTATTAGAGAACATGATTTACTAGTTACTTGGAGCAAGCATGGAGAGAATAGAGGAGGAAAACAATCAGATAGAAGAGTGTGGTCCACTAGCTTTGAAATCACTACTCTTTGGCTTATATAATCAATTTGTTCTTAAAACATCCATATGGAAAGAATAAAATAAGAAAATGAAAATGGTAATAAAAGACCAAAATGAGGAAATAGAAGACCTAAAGAAGCAATTAGCGAAGCAAAAATAGAGAATGGATCATGCCTTGAAGTTGGCTGATCAGATTATCACTTGCAAACCTCCTCCCAGGGTCTATGCAATTTGTTTAAAGGAACAGATCCTTTTGTTTCAACTGATGATGACCTTAAAGAACATAGACTCTGAGTTCAAAATGTCCCAAGAATTATATGGCCTATACCAAACCCTTCCTTCATGGAAGAAAAACCTACTCTGTGAGTTATACTTGCACAACTTCATTATTCCCAGAGAAACCGAATGGAATCCTTTACTTTATATTGGGGATATACACCTGAGGGAATTAATGTCCTAGATGCATAATGAAGCAAACTATGAAAGATAGTTAGAAAACTATAGAGATAAGGAGAGGTCATAACCATTACCATTAATAGCTGAAAGAAGTAAACCTGATGTGCTACTCAGGGATTGGTTCAACCTCGCCTATGGAAGTATAAAAGAAGAGACTAGAAGAAAAATTTCACTATCAGGGGAGAGGTTTATGTAGAATATGAGGGGATGTCCTACTTTGTTTTTCAAAGAGCCCTAGCTAGTGCCAAAAGCAGGTGGAGTAGACTGCCAGAAGAATTCAAGAAATTAGAGCCACATAGACCTATTAATCTTGAGGCCACAATCCACAAAGAACCAAAGTATATCTAGCTAGGCAGGCAGATTAGATGTGAGCTCTGGTGTCCCCTTACAATCTAGCCTACTATGCTTCTATGGCCTCTTTATGATATCAATGCTACAAGGCTTGATCAACTATAGGAGGAATACAGGATGGATGTCTGGGAAAAGACTAGAGGTTTCTACTATACCTTTAAGAGCAGAAGAAGAGGAAAGACAGAGGTCATGGAGTTCAGAGGAATTGAAAAGAAATGCAATGCTTGAGGACAAGAATTTTACTTGTCAGGGAGAAGATGATGAGACAATTAAATTTTCCCTATTTTATGATAATCTTTATACTCTTTTTGAAACATTACCAAGACATTTGTGAACCTATAACTATTTGAACTTGTGGTAAGTATAGTTAGAATCACCACGCCTATGGGTAGTTAGCTATTACATATTTTTCTAAAACATTATATATATATATATATATATTGCAGTAATTCATATAGCTATTAGAGTGTGTTTTCTAATATTTGAATTGATTTTAAAAGTTGACTTGTATATATATCCGTGTGCTACTAACCTACCAGGAAAAAGGAGCAGTTTGAGAGTGGTTGACAGCATTAAAGAAGAAACGTTGAAGTCCCACCTGTGACAGGGAGAATCATTATGGAACTGAGAGACATGTCCGCTACATTGGAGGATCCACCATCTCATAGAATATAGGAACATAGCTCTGCTATATTTCCTTAGCACTCAATATCATGTTGAATCGATCATCCACACTTTATTACATTTTTTCGTGGGCTGTTACATTTCCTTTTTCTTCGATGGAGAGATTTAATCAGAACTTATCTTCATGCTTTGAATAATCATCGATCCTCTATATAAAAGGATTTTATTGATAGTTTTTATTTATTTGTAAAATATATTATTGTTGTATTTGCACAGCAAAGTTGCTCTTTCTAGTTTTCATGCATTGTTCCATTATGATGTAATCAGTTTTTGAAATATAATGAAGGAGTAATTTTGAGTTAATTTTGTATTAGTAGTTAGCGGAAGAAAAAAAAGGGGCCCACTTGGGAGTTGGATTTGATTAGACTAGGTTAGAGTTTCTTTCTATATTTACATCATTTTAAGTAGAGTTTACTATTTTCCTTCTTGCAGCATTGTAACTCATGTATGTTCCTGCAACACCTGCAAGAATGATCATAGTGAATGTTTTGGGTTGATAGAATAGGTTTAAGTTGATTTTATAGTTTTCAGCATTATCTTAACTAAGTAGTTAAGTGTGTTTACTTTCCTATAGTAATATCATAGGTATCTTTGATGCATTTTACTTTCCTACAGCATAAGTAGTATGACTCTTTGAGAGGCTTAGTGCACAAATTGTGTTGTCCCATTTCAAGTATACTTCCCTGGGTTGACAATTTAAATGCACTTCATGATAATAAAAGTATGTTGGCAATTGATCAATTTTGTGTGTTATGATTCACTTTTGTTTTTCATTTATGGAAACACATCTGGGTTATAGATCGATTCCTATAAAGATAAGTTTTGGTGACTCTAAAATTGACTAAGTATAGAAGCAGAGATACAGAGGTATTTTGGGTATCAAAGATTGAGATCGATGAGTTATGGAAAGTGATCTTAGAGGATAATATTATGGGGTATGTGTGACCTCCACCTAAGATCAATTTTTTTTAGGTAATATTTACAGCAAGTTAAAGAGATTTGAAGACTAACAGACAGTAGGAGAATAGTGATACAGAGCAGTTGGACAAAAGTGATGATTCAGAGAGTATGACATGGACTCCTAGAAATCTGATTTGGATTATGATTTTTTATAACCTATATTTTGATTATGTAAGAGTGTCGACTATTCATTTGATATTTATTAAACGTATTTTGTATTGAGAGCCGACTATGTAATATTCGTATTGAGATATGACTTGGTAAAGAATAAATGTATATATGTAAGATATTTTTGTTGAGAGAAGTATTGATTAATGGATGGATGATATGTTTTTGAGGAGATATGAATGGAAGAGGAGAGGATGACAGAGATCATTGATGATCTATGAACATGAACTATCTAAGCATTATATATGCTTGTTTTGTTCATTATTGAGAGCATTTTGTAACAAAATTACATTGTAAGAGTTGTATTCTCAGTTGGCCCCTAATAGGGTGTTGTATACCTTTAACAGGGTTTTTATTCCTTTAACAAGGAAATTTACTATGTAATATCTAGCTCCTAATAGGGCTAGGTCTCCTAGTAGGGACACTATACTTTAGTGCATGCTTGTGGGTACCATCCCCACTGGGATTTTCCATTGGCTAGGGTTTCCTCAATAAAAAATTATGGTGTTATGAGTACTATGTCATTTGCTTATGTTATTTTCATTTGTGCATACATATGGTTAATGTTTAATTGGTTGAAAATTTTAATTAAGTGATGTAATATTGATTCACCCCCCCCCCCTCCTCTTAGTATTACCTAATCCTAACAATTGGTATCAGATCTTTTGGCCTTTGGAGAGAAAGTCTAACAGCTTAAGGGAGATCAAAATGGATTTGGATAGTTTGCAAGAAAAATTTGGTGTTGCACTAGAAGACCTTGACAAAGCAAAAGCAGAGAATGGATAATTAAGATTCAACATGCAAAGAGCTAAGAAATTTATAAAGAAACTCATAGACCTGTTAGGGATTTTTCTTGTATGAATCACAGTGCTTGAAATGTCTATCTGAAAGTTATACCTTCTAATTCTGATTCAGAGACAAGAAAAGCCTAATTTCTAAGGATTGGATAATATCCTTCTTCATTT
>MU228503.1:453426-467412 GCA_018584345.1 Thuja plicata
TTGTAAGGGCATCATAATGGTTTGCCAGGTCCAGAAATAGGTCAACATCTAGAAACACATCAGGCACTAATAACCTACCTAGACCAGATATCCAAGGGTTTGAAATAGGGATAGGCTTATCAGAATTTTTATAAAAGTATGAAAAAAGAGAGAAACTTGTTGTGCCCGGGGTTGCAGCATCTCTGATGTCCTTGAAATCATCTTTAAACACCCCTACATCAATCTTCCTATTCTGAGTTGAACCTGGCAGAAGCTGGAGAAATTCGTCTGAGAAGCTAGGTTTTCCTTTCTGCTCCTCTCCACTGCCTCCACTGGTTGAAGCAACGCTCACAGCTCTACTCATCTTTGTGACAGCTTGAAATTCTTTGTTTGAATTGATATTGAAACAAATCTATTCTTCAATATCAGCTATCTGTCCTGAGCACAATTCTCTGCAACTTTAGAAATTTCTTATCACCTTGGATATACTGCAACTGCTCTGAATATCACTTTACACTGAAAATAATCAACCTGGCTCTGAAAAACTTGAAATCTCGGTGAACAAGAATGAATGCACAATCATCTTTTTATAGCCATTTTGATTTAGAGTACATAGCTCATAATTTGGAAACGTCAATTCTGCCATTAAGTTGCTATGCCGTGAACTTGAAAAACCTAGCCGTAGTTGCACGAAGTTGACAGGAAATCAAATTTCAAATTATGAATCCTTGGCACAACCATAAGACGTTTAAGACAAATGACATGTCATCTTTTGATTCATTTTCTGTCATACATCTCAGCTACCTTTTGTGCAAAGTAGTCAAAATTCTATCCTCTGATTGGTTGCCGAGAGATCTGTTCTGTCATGTCATCCACTTGGCGCCACATTTTAGATCTCATGATCTGGCGACCTCGCGACTGCAGGAAGTCTCTTTGTCGCAAACACTTTTCCTTAACCATAGTTCCATCACAAGACATGGTGACAATGTACTTTCTTTACCTTGGCTGACTCAAGTCATCTAGCGATCAGGCAATAATACTAAAATCAAATTTGCATGGAGTTAACCCTAACTCCTTATTCTTTCCCAGACTTGGCGACAATACGTTATCATTAACCTCCACAGTTATCGCTTTGTCGCTGGATGCTCACTTTTCTTTTCAAGACCACACGACAACCTTTAGTCGCCCAGTCGGGAGATAAGTTTAACTTGACCTTATCATTAAAAAGTACCCTTTCTCTGTCTATAGCGACTTTGTGACATACCCTAATCGCCAAGTCAGGAGGACCTTTTCCCTGGGGCACTTTTATCTCCAGACATCGCGACCACCATCAGATCTTCTCATTCTTTCATCAAACGGTTGTCGTGAAATCGCTGAACTATTGGGTATACCCTTAATTCATCTGGAGACCTTGCGACTAAAGGCAAAAATACCTTAGTCTTTTAATCACTTGATTCATTTCCTCCTTCTGGCGACCTCCTGACAACCACTTACCTTATGACAGATGTCATCTGTTCTTTTGTCCACTTAATGCATACTGAAGAGCTGAGTCATCGCCCTATTCTGGCGACATCCCGACTGAGGGAAATTGCTAACATCAAACAGTTAGTCACAGAATTGGGACTGTTATCTCTTAACAGCCATTTGATCTCGAGATCACGCAACATGAAGTAATCACGAAGTCTGATAACATTGTTTTGACTTTTTGACTTCTCTCGCGATCACCCGACTGAGCAGTGGGTCCCATTCTTTATAAAGCTTATAACACAGATATCCCGCGACTACCTGACTGAAGGAAATCACCAAGTCTCGAAACACTGAAGGAATATTCTATTTTGTAAGGAGACTACGCGACACAATGGAAAAGTGAAGTCGGGAGAGGATATGGAATATTCGTCCTGGGCAACGCGATGAAGCGACTAAACTTAAAAAACATGTCTTAAGTGACTTTGAAAAAGGTAACGATGAAACATAAGACATGACCAAGGGTTTCAAATGCTTCGTTTAACACTTGGTTGCTTTAGGGATTTTCAGGGTTTTGAGCAATTTTGGCAAAGTTTAGGCATGAGAACCTGAAAATTTTCATAGGGTAAGACAAGGAACAACGCGAAGCAGCAAAAATAGAAAATACAACCAACAAGACCAACTTGAACTTTCCAGAATTCAGATAGATGATCTTGTGGTTCAGATAAAAGAAGATTGAGACAAAGACAGTTCAGATCAGATGAAGCAACTTGAAGAAGAAAATGAAACTTTGAAACTTGAGAATGAAGCTATGACTAAAGAGATTCAATTACAAAAGGAAGCTAAGAAGAAGATTGAAGAAACTTTGAATAGTGCATTAGAACAAATAAAGAATGAGGCTAACAACTACAAGAACAAGTATCTAGAACTAGAGAAATACAATCAGATCATAAAAGGTGAACTTGTTGAGGCAAAGAAACACATTGAGAAACTTCACACCAGCAATGATTTGATTGATGAACAAAGAAACAGATAGAAACCTAAAGGTGATATGACTGGTATTGGCTTCAATGAAGCTGAATGCTCAAAGAATCAGGAAGAGAAATCTGATGCAAAGATTGATGCTGAAAACCTACTATTAAAGAACCTAGAGAGCATATTAGACCTTTCAAAGGTAGATGCTTTGGTTTCAACAAGTTTGGACACATGAAAAGAGACTGCAGAGGTAATGTTCCTTTTAAGACCTTTTCTAGTTATTTTTTTAATTGTAATGGATATGGGCACAAGAAATTAGAATGTAGGAAACCTAATCAATCTGGATATAGACAAGACAATGGAAGAGAACCTACAGTGAAAACTACATGCTAAAAATGTAATAACATTGGACACATTGCAAAGTATTGTAAGCTACAATTAAATTAAGAAAGAAGACCTCCTATATGTTACAAATGCAATAATCCAGGTCATATAGAAAAGTTTTGTAGGTATAATGGAGTAAACCACAAAAGAGTACCACCTCCTATGAATACACAGAAGAATGGAAATGATATTGGAAAGAGTGTTGTAGATTTAAAGAATGATTTTGACATTTTTTTTAAGAAAGAGGAAGATAATAGCAGTGGTAAGATATGGAAGATCAAATAAACAAGTGAGACATTGGTTCAGGGAGAGACAGTAGATACTACTGGATCTTTGCCTGATGGTAGAAAAGAAGAATCGACCTAATTGGCCAATCATGGCCTTAGGGGGAGAATTGGATAAAGACATCTGAATATATCTCACCCCATATCTTGTGGATTGAGCTCATGTGAGCTTATTTATGAGCATGGCTGACATCATGGAGTATACAGTTAAGAGTGCAACATCAGTTGATGCATATATTTTCATCACGTGATCTACAGCCGACTGGAAAGTACTGGGTAAAGTGAACTTTTATAAATTAACATTGTATAAAGCACCATATGATGATCTATTTCCTTACCACTTGACAAAGAGTTACCTAAGGAAATTAGAGAGTGGAGAGATTTAGTCTATCCTATATTTTCCTTGCGTGATTGATTGAAGAGAAAACTCAAAATTCAGCGTGAAAGAGGTATTTACATCATCTATCTATTGATGCTCATGTTATTTTGTTCAAAATAATAGTCCACAAGACAACTAAGAGGGGGGGTGAATCAGTTGTAATATACATTATTAAAATTTAAACTTTATAAACCAAGTCTGCAAATTTAAAAGATAACACAGTAAATGTCAACACCATAACACAATATTTGTTGTCAAGGAAACCCTGTTAAAGGTAAAACCCCAATGGGAATTAGCACCCACAAATAATGTACTAAGAGTATAGTATCCATGTTAAAAGATATTATCCCTGTTAGGAGCTTTTTGCAACATTACAATACATAGTACTTGTTAGGAGACAAACCCTGTTAGGAGTCAAAGAAAATAGTAGGCTCACTGCCAAGGCACACTTCCCAAAGAAGGTTAAAGCCACCCTCAAGTATTTACAATCCAAATCAAGTGTATAAATAAAATACACATTCCATTGAATTGTCTGATAGCAACTCTCTTTTCTTGGTCAATTCCAATGAAGTATCAACTTTGCTTTGTATCTAGTAGTCAACAAGCTTCACAGCTTCCACACATCTCTATCATTTTTCTTCTATCACACTTCTCCACAAGAAATTTTCATTCATATACACTCTCTTACAATAATTCATTAGGTCGGCAAGTTAAGCTTTCCTAATACATAATTAACTAGGTCAGCCAATTAAGGCTTTCCATCATACAAATAATTACATAACCCCTTTCTAAGATACACACAGTATCTATAACAAGTATACATCATTTAAAATCCATCACATATACTTCCAAATCCATAATTCATGCTCATAATTAATTTCACACGTTACATGTTTGAAGTCGGCTAGGAAATAGGTCTTTCTCCATAATACACACCACAGCTAACGTCATCAGTATCCAAACAACAATCAAACTCAACCCATTACTCTACCATATGTCGGCTATCCATCAGTAAGCTTGCAAGTTCTAAAATATCTTTTCCAGGAAGATATACCCAAAATACAGAGACCTGCTCTGTCCAAAATCATAGTTACAGTCCAAAATCATAGTTACAGTCCAGAAAACTAGTCTTCACCAAATAAATTGTTACATCCATAGTATGTAGCATAGATCCAAGAAACCTTAGGAATAAGGTCAGCACACATCCTTCAACATAAATCCAACTTTGATCATTCTGAATCATCCATACAGTGTCCATACACGCCTTCCAGTTAAGTATCCAGTATGTCTTCTCCATAGAAATATATGTTGACATCAGTGACAAAACATGAATATCAATAGCATGATTAGTAACCAAAAATGATATCATCCAACAATCTCCCCCTTTGGCATTGATGGAAACATATGGAAAAATCCATATGCATCAACCCAAAATTACTCTCTCAATACAATCTTCTCAATATCCTCAACACAAATCTCCCCAAAATAGTTGGGATTTTCACATAGATTCCTTCCCCCTTTGGGAGCAATGGCAAAGGGTTCCATAACTCATCTGTAGTCTTCTGTATTCCTTTTCAAATCTTCATGTCTAATCAGCTAGGTGCAAGATCACCCAAATGTAGTCCATAGTATTCTCCTGTGATCACTCCCCCTAAGGAGTAGATACATACATCAAGTCTAGAGAATGATATAGCTTTGAGATCCACTAGAGTGATGCATATCTACATCATTTTAGTCTTCACTAGGAGGGGCCATTACCCCAAGCATGCCTCTAAGATATTTAAAAGCATCTTTTGGCAAAGGTTTAGTAAATATATCTGCTATATGTTCCTTGGTGCTAATATACTCCAGTTTAATCTCTTTATCTGTTACCTTCTCCCTCAAGAAATGATACTTGATAGAAATATGTTTAGTCTTTGAATGCATTACAAGATTCTTTGACATCTTCACTATGCTAGTGTTATCACAATGGATAATCACTGGTTCTTTGAGTCCAATATCCTTCAGCATTTGTTTCATCCAAATGACTTGTGTACAGTTTATTGCAGCAGCAACATACTCTGACTCAGCAATAGATTGAGCAATACAGTTCTACTTCTTGGTCAACCAAGAAACCATCCTTTTTCTAAGGAAAAATGTACCACCACTTGTACTCTTCCTATCATCCACATTACCTACCCAATCATCATTAGTAAAAGCCTATAATGTAAAATCATTAGATTTTTCATACCATAATCCATATTCTACTGTCCCTTTTAAATATCTGAAAATTCTTTTTACAGCAGCAAAATGTGTCTCTTTAGGATCTGCCTGATATCTAGCCACAATTATAACTACATTGGTAATATCTAGTCTAGTGTGTGTTAGATATTGTAGACCTCCAATCATTGATTTGTATTTAGTTTGAATAACACTTTGAGTCTCATCACTTTTAGTCAGTTTGTTTCCTGTTACCATGGGTGTTCCAATAGGTTTACAATCTTCCATCCTAAATTTTTTCAACATTTCCTTAAGATAGTTGGTCTGAGATATAAAAATGCCATTCTTACTATGATTAATTTGCAAACCAAGAAAAAATTCCATCTCACCAATCATTAACATTTCAAACTCATTCTTCATTTCTTTAGCAAACTTCTTACTCATTTTATCATTGCCTCCAAAAATTATATCATCAACAAAAACTTCTATAATTAAGATTCCATCTTCATCAATTCTTAAATAAAAATTACTATCTGCATTACCTTTTCTAAAACCAAGATGAAGTAGATGTTTATCCAGTCTTGCATACCATTCCCTTGGTGCTTGTTTCAGTCCATACAATGCCTTCTTCAGCATGCAAACCATGTTTTCATCATCTGTCAAAGGAAAACCATCAAGTTTCTCAATGTACACTTCTTCTTCTAGATCATCATTCAAGAATATTCACTTCACATCCATCTGATACACTTTAAAGTATTTTTGTGTAGCATAAGCAAGGAATAGTCTCACAGCTTCCAATCTAGCAATAGGTGCAAATGTTTCTTCATAGTCTATGCCTTCTTGTTGTGAGTAGC
Organism: Thuja plicata; assembly: GCA_018584345.1. Lineage (NCBI taxonomy): Eukaryota > Viridiplantae > Streptophyta > Pinopsida > Cupressales > Cupressaceae > Thuja > Thuja plicata. The sequence continues at coordinate 459,945 of MU228503.1, forward strand.
CTTTACATACCAGTCTAGCCTTGTTTCTTACCATTTTTCCTTCCTCATCCATCTTGTTTCTGAAAACCCACTTAGTGCCAATCACATTTTTGTTCTTAGGTCTTGGAACCAATTCCCAAGTGTTGTTTTTCTTTATCTATTCTAGTTCTTCTTCCATGGCTTTAGTCCAAGATTCATGTCTACATGCTTCATCAGTAGTCTTTGTTTCAACTTGATAAATCAAATAGATCTCATCTCTAACTCTAGATATAGTCAGCATTCCCTTGCTTGCATCACCAATAATTTGATCTTCAGGATGATTCTTCTTAACATACCTTGGTGTCTTCAATGTCTTAGTAGCTTCAGTCTATTCATTTTCAATCTCATCATTAATCATCAAGGATTCTTTAGGTTCAGCATCAACCTCTTTTGTTTCTATTATCTTACCACAATCATATATTCTTTCCTATATTTGAAAATTTTCATCTATCCTCACATTGGCACTTTCAATCAATTTCCTCAATCTCAGATTGAAACATTTATATGCTTTAATCTTAGTGGAACAACCAAGAAAGATTCCTTCATCACTTCTAGCATCAAACTTTCCTATTTCATCATCTCTCTTGATATAACATTTACTACCAAATATTCTGAAACATTTCACAGTAGGTGTATGATCAAACCATAATTCATAGGGAGTTTTATTTGTACCTTCTGTGATCTGAATTTTGTTTAATGTGTACACAACAGTGCCAACTACTTCTCTCCAATGAACATGTGACACATTTCCTTCCAGCAACATATTCCTTTTAGCATCTAATATGGTTTTTTTTCTTCGCTCTTCTATCCCATTCTGTTGAGGAGTTCTAGGGGCTGAATTATGTCTATGTATTCCATTTTCTTCACAATATGTATTAAATAGCTCTGATGTAAACTCTCCTCCTCTGTCTGATCTCAAACACTTCGTCTTTAAACTAGATTCATTCTCAACTTTTGCCTTGAATAACTTGAACTTTTCAAATGCTTTAGATTTCTCTCTCAAATATGTAACCCACATCATTCTAGAGAAGTCATCAACAAAAATTATAAAATACCTTTCACCATAGTATGATCTTGTTCTTGTAGGACCACATAGATATGTATGCACTAGATCCAACTTCCCTTTTGTTGAATAAGCTTTGCTCTTGAAAGTGCTTCTAGTTTGTTTCCCCATAACACATTCTCTACGCATAGTGTTAGATGTCTTTACAATTATAGGTAGATCTCTTACTACTTTTGTCATACTTGCCTTCACAATGTTATCAAAATTTACATGACAAAATCTTCTGTGCCATAACCAATTGTCATCAACCTTTGCAATAAAACAAGAAGCTTTAGATGTGTTCAGTTCAAATACATTACCTCTGGATTTAGTACTGGATGCTATCAAGTCTCTTGTTTTACTTTTGATAGAACATTTTCCATTGATGAAGTTCAATTGATAACCCTTGTCCACTAGCTGTCCAACACTCAACAAATTGTGCTTAAGTCCATCAACAAGTAATACATTGTCAGTGTTAGTATTTCCATCCAAAGAAATAGATCCAATTCCAATAATAAGTTTAGGAGTATTGTCACCAAATCTAAAAACACCACCATCATTTCTTTTCAAACTCACAAACTTGTTTTTATCTCCAGTCATATGATGTGAACAACCACTATCTATGACCCATTCAAATTTCTTTTCAACTTGGGATACTAAAGCTTTTTCTTCATGCATAGGTACATCATCCTTAATAGAAATAAATCCAATTTCATCATAGTCACCATCCTCATCATCAGATATACCCTCACTTGCATAATAACATTCTTTGTCCCTTGATAATTTAGATTTGAAAAATTTAGGTTTGTGCTTTGGAATTCTTGTAGGACATCTAGATACAAAATGACCGATCTTGTTACATGAAAAAAATTTTAAAGGTAATTTTCCCTCAAACTTACCCTTACCTCTCTTTCCTCTTCTATAAATTAGTGCCATGACTTCATCTAGCTTCTTTTCTTCTTGTATTTGTTCCCATTCATCGACATAGGCTCCAAGTTCTTCTCTTAGGTCACTACTGCTTGTGCTTGCATTTCCAAGTAAGATTCTTTTGCTTTTGTGCATAGATGCTTTGAAGGTTGACTCAACCTTAGGTAAAGTGTCTCCCAATTTTGTGGCTTCAAAAGTAGTTAGCTTGCCAATCAAAATCTCTCTGGTGAAGTTCGGTGTCAAAGGTATGATCTCCTCTATGGCCTGAACCCTTGTTCTATATGCAGGTGTCAAAGATATGAGTATCTTTGCAATCACTTCTTCCTCACTTTAAGTTCCTCCATATTTCCTAATACCAGTTACCACTTCAGTAATTATTTGTGCATATGCTCTGATGTTCTCATCTTCTCTCATCTTCAGTGATTCCATCTTTGTCTTCCAGTTCTGTAACTTTTCTTGCTTTGTAAACTTATCTCCAACATATAGTGCTTCCAGCCTTGTCCAGATTTCATGTGGAGAGTTCAAGTCCTTTACTTCAATAAATTCTCCTTCTGATAGTGTGTTGATCAAGGATTCCCTTGCAACCATATTGCATGAAAATATCTTCTTTTCATCTTTACTGGCTTTCTCTAATTCATCCTCAGTCGCTACATTTTCTTTCTTCTTTGTTATCATCTAGTAATCAATTCCCAGACATAGCAAATGACTTCTCATCTTGTTCTGCCAACTGTCAAAGTTTTCAGGATCAAACTTTGGACTATCCTTCTTATAGTAAGTCATGTTCAGGATCACCTCAAGCTATTAAAATTTCTTTCTAAGGACCAATAGCTCTAATACCAATTGTTAGGAATAACAGTCCACAATACAACTAAGAGGGGGGGTGAATAAGTTCTAATATAGATTATTAAACTTTAAACTTTATAAACCAAGCCTAAAAATGTAAAAGATAACACAGTAAATGCCAACAACATAACACAATATTTTTTGTCGAGGAAACCCTGTTAAAGGTAAAATCCCGGTGGGAATTGACACCCACAAATAATGTACTGAGAGTATAGTATCCCTGTTAAAATATATTAGCCCTGTAAGGAGATTTTTACAACATTATAGTACACAGTCCCTATTAGGAGACAGAACCTATTAGGAGTCAAAGAAAATAGTAGGCTCACTGCCAAGGCACACTTCCCAAAGAAGGTTAAAGCCACCCTCAAATATTTACAATCTGAATCAAGTGTATAAAGAAAATACACATTCCAGTGAACTGTCTGATAGCAATTGTCTTTGCTTGGTCAGTTCTAATGAAGTATCAACTCTTCTTTGTATCTAGTAGTCAACAAGCTTTGCAGCTTGCATACATCTCTATCCTTTTTCCTCTATCACACTTCTCCACAAGAAATTATCATTCATATATACCCTCTTACAATAATTCATTAGGTCGGCTAGTTAAGCATTCCTAATACATAATTAACTAGGTTGGCCAATTAAGGCTTTCCATCATAAAAATAATTACATAACCCCTTTCTAAGATACACACGGTACCTATAACAAGTATACATCATTTGCAATCCATCACATATACTTCCAGATCTGTAATGCCCAAAATAAACGGGCAAAAACACAACGACCAAAAAAAAATTTGTACAATCAAAACATACACAGAGATTACTAGGATACACAAAAGTCCTTCAAGGCGAAGCTTCGAAATCGCAAGCTCGCTTGGGCGAGTCACCCAATGTCATGTAAAGGTTCGTAAGGCTTGCACTAGCATGCCTCCATCCCTTACACGACAGACGTCATTAGACGACAAGGAAATATGAAAAGTATTAAGGAAATAAACTTTCCCTTACTTTTCAAATTTTAAAAAAAATATAGTGCGATCTATCCTAAGAATTTTTAAGGAGTAATTCTATTATTCAAAGGAAGAATTTAACCATTAAACAAATAAATCCATACTTAGCTAAAGAGAATTAATAATTTACATTTCTTTTCCTGATAGTTTCAACACCAAAAATAACTATTTAATTAATACTAAAATTTATAGTGTTGATAATTACATTGAGGTAAAATAACTTTAATTTAATCATATAAAATTTTGTAGTAAATAAAATTGATAAACTACATTTCTTCTTCGGGTTATTTAATGTTAAGAATAACTATCTTATTAAGACTAAATTTCATAATGTTACTATTACATTAAATTACATAACTTTAATTTAACCATAAAAAGTTTGTGTAATAATGAATTTAATAAACTAAGAGAAATACTTTAATTCCAAAATTATATATACATATAACAATGTAGATCCATAATTTAATTTAATTAATTACAATGACGAAATATGACAAGGGGAAAAAGAAGAAAACAATTACAATATAATTACAGTTACTACTAGTAGCTGACACAAAAAAATAAACTTCTAAAAGTTTGAAATTAATTGATTCTTCTTTAATCAATATTTTTTTTTATAATAACTAGAATACACTAGAACTAATAATAAAATCATAAATAATACATAATGGCCCCCCCCAAACCCTAATTCGAAATTAGGGTTTGGGGCCACATAAGAGCCTCTCCAAACCCTAGTTTTTCCATTATTCTACCCACATTCTTCTCTCTGGTTAATTTCCTTAGTTTCTCTATTGTTGTTGAGTGCAGATCTGAGGTAGAGGGGAAAGAACAGCACAACAAGAGATTTCCTTTGCCATAGGAAAATCTCTGTTGTAAATTTCGAATACCCATCTGCAGATAAAATAATGGGAAAGATGTTCATCTTCAGTTAATGGAGATGTAAACAAACCCAGATCTATAAATACAGATCGATTCGGATTAAGTTGCATGTTATTATTTCTTTATTTTTCTAAATCTGCTTAAGTAGAGTTTCATGTTGTCTTTCCTGCGAACTCTGCCCTTTTTTTTTTTTTTTTATTGGATCTTTATTTTATTTCAGTAAAATCGCCATTCAATGGCAGCATCAGCTCTGATCTTAATGTAACTGCTAGTTGTTTTGATGAAATAACATTAAGTTTTAATAGTTTTATTCAACAGATGAAATCTGCTTGGCATTTTTTTGTTTTACATAGGTTTTGGGGCTTTGTTACTGCCCAGCCGCACATATTGCCGAGCTGTGGCATGAGTCACAGCAGTGACAACAGTCACTACCGTGACATAGTCACGGCAGTGGCTTTGCCACTGTTGTGCTCGCGCAGACAGCACAGCCACGAAAGGTAAGAAAAGGGCTTCGGCCCTAGCACAGAGATCTGTGCAAAACATAAACTTCTTCTTCTATATTTTTTTTTTATTTGTTATTTTATTTTATAATATATATTATTATATTATATATTATACATCAAATAATGTATAATATATAATATATATAATATTATACAATGACTTAAGTGTCTTCCGAATGTAAACCGCTTTCCATTTATAAAAGAACTTCGATGCTTGTTTATATAATATATTATTATATATTGTATACTTTACTTACTTTCAACGTATAGTATATAATATGTAATATTATATTATATAACTTTACTGTATAATATAGTAACATATAAAGGGATGTAGCATTATAACATATACAAGAACGTGACACGATTTATTTAAAGCTACATATATATATATCATTTTATACATTTCTTCAGGTAAAATTTGAAATGATAACATGAAGAAAAGAAACTTTAATATGCTGACTCAGGAAATAGACATAAAGAACATTCTATCTTTGTTATAAGTTACTATAAAAAAAAGACTAAATAATGTATTATTATGTAGTTTCTTATTTCTCAGCATTAACTTTTATAATAGTAGATTTTACGATTGTGTTGTGAACAACTTCTCATGTAAATAGAATTATGAATATCCCTCAGATTATAAAAAAAATCAGTTTCTTAACCATCCAAGCATATAAAATATGAACAGATCTAATACTCAGATTACTACATTATCTTACTATAGATTTTGTCTTCTTGCATTCATCTGTAGATTTCTTTTGTTTACAACTTTTGCTAGAAACTAGAGAGAAATTATTAACCATATTTAAACCCTTTAATTATAAATGTAGAAACATAATGTATTTGTTGAAGGGAAAGATACAGTAAATCTTTCATCCATTTACAAAGGTATCTTTTAACAGCATCAGAGGATCAAGGATACAGAAAATTCCAACCTTCTTTTAAAAGGCTAATAAATAATACAACTAATTTTAGCTTCTCTATTCATAACAATTTTCATAATACATATACATGTGTTGGAAAAACAGAACTGATAATTAATTTTTAGTGATAGCAGAATTCAATCTATTCAAATTAATTAACATGTTTCAGTTAATGTTCAAGATCCAGTATATTTTAATGCAGAGAGTTGTCCTCTAATTCAGAATAATCATAGATTTAGGAAACTTTTAAAAAAATATACAGTCCAATATTTCTAACTCAAATAAAGTTACAATTCTTCTCTATTATAGAAACTATATAGAAATAGAAACACATGAACTCTCATTGTTCACTAGGAATACTCCTAAGAAATTTCACACTTCAAGCTTGACTCCAAACTGTGTCTTCAATTCAATTTCAAACTTCAACCTGCAAACATAAGAACCATTTCACATGGCCATGGGACTCTCCTCCCAACCATAGACCATTACATGGTCTCCCCCGAGCTTGGGGAAACAAGATAGGAAGGGTTACACATAATCTTCACACAACAGAGGAACTTAACACAACATATACACAGATGTTAACATATACACAGATTACAGATTTCACATTTTCACATTTACACAAATTTCACATTTACTCCCTGCCAAGGCTGTACAAAGGACTCATATAGAGAATCCAAGGAATGGGTGAAGGTGGAACTTTCCTTATGGAGACACCAAACTTATGAAAAGAAATATCATAGGGTAAAAGCACAATAATCTGTCACCCTTTTACAAAGGAAAAGGACAACAACACCAAAACTGTAAAACTTCAAGGGCATAAAAGTCACATTTCTATTGAGAATTTGAAGATGATGTAAACTGATGAAATGTGTCAAATAGGATGAATTATATGGCTATAATTTTTTTCTAAAAATTTGAATCAAAATTAATATGTTTTTTGAAATGTTTAGGTCTATTTTTCATTTTCTGAAAAAATTGTAAATCAGGGAGTTTACTTCCCGCCAAATCATTATAAGTAAAATATTATTTTTTCCTCCAATTTCAGAATATGTTTTAGATAACATGTATAGGTAGTGCATAAAAAAAGAAAGAATTTTTTTTGATGTATAGTTTTCCCATTATAAGTATTCAAAGTTGAACTTACTTGAAATCAACAGTTTTTGTCTCCCGTCATTTTTATCCTATCAAAAATATACCAAAAACCAAATAAATTACATATTATTGAAGATGACTCTCTTCTCTAGTGTTATCTATGATTTTAAAAATTTTATGAATTGATTTAGAATTTTTTTATATTATCCGAAGCAACAACTTCTGA
>MU228503.1:468691-484851 GCA_018584345.1 Thuja plicata
TGCATCCGAAAATGGAGTATTGGTTTCATCAAATCTTGGTTCCTTAAACCACCTACCTAGCTTAGGAATGCTCAAAACCAACTAAGGAGAGGGTGGGGTCCATATTCCACTCAACAAGCCACTTCATTACAAAGGTGTCAAGTGACACCTCACTAAAGTACACATCACAACACAATTGACATGCCTAGTGGGTAAATACAGTATTATTCACAAGAAGAAATAACTTACAAACATACATTTACAAACATTGCCAACCATACGAACACATACAACATGTTTACGAATAAAATTACATCACAACAAGGTCGTACTCTTCTTAGAGTCGACCTTGGTTTTCAACTGATTACACTTAGTTCCTATCTTATTTCCCCGTCTTACAACCATGACCATGTGTTTCTGCACACTCAAATTTGATGTCAGTACCTTATAAAATTTTGCATTAATAATCATTTTGAAAATAGAGTAGTAACATCTAACTTGACAATTACATATACATTTGTATTCATTAAAAAAAAACATTACGTATTCCACATAAGCATCTAACCCTAAACTTATCATAAAACCATGATTTCACCAATATTCATTATACTAAAAGATGACATAACAATGCAGAGTGTCTATATCATAGATAATCGCAGAATAAAAGTATAGCTAACATGATCATCATAAGAAACTATAACAACTATCTCATAAGATCCATAGATAGCATATATAATCCAAAATAGATCGAGTGTCTATACTCAAAGTATCATCCTGATGAATCGAATGTCAAAATGAATGTAGAACTAGGATGGGGTAGGACAGGATCTCACAAGATCCATAATTCATGCTCATAATTAATTTCACATGCTACATGTCTGAAGTCTGCCAGGAAATAGGTCTTCTCCATAATACAAACTATAGATGATGTCATCAATATCCAAACAACAATCAAACTCAACCCATTACTCTACCATATGTCGATTGTCCATTAGTAAGCTCGCAAGTTCTTAAATATCTTCACCAGAAAAATATACTTGAAACACAGAGACCTGCTCTGTCCAAAATCATAGTTACAGTACAGAAAACCAGTCTTCACCAAATAAAATATTACATCCAGAGTATGTAACATAGATCCAAGTGACCTTAGGAATAAGGTCAGCACACATCCTTCTACATAAATCCAACTTCAATCATTCTAAATCATTCATACAGTGTCCATGCACTCCTTCCAATTAAGTAGTCAGTTGTCTTCTCTATAGAAATATATGTTGACATCATTGACAAAACATGAATATCAATAGCATGATCAGTAACCAAAATTGATATCATCCAACATATTTATGATTTTTTAGATCAACCTAGGTATAAGTTCAAGAAACATCCATTCAAGTGTTGTGAAGAAGACCCCAAAGGAGAATTTAATCAAACACCCTACGAAGTTTTACACGTAGGAGATATTAGGGATTACATCCATTGTAAGTATGATATACTGGGTATTGATGAAATTTCTACTGAAATGGAGTATATGACTAACAAAGGCATTATGAGAGATGAATACAAACATATTGATTTGTTGAGCATTATGAAAATTTTGAATCTGTATGAATTCGATGAAGAAGAATGGTTTAAGATATTGTTGAGAAGAGTACATGATCAGTTCATTTAGATAGGTGAGCATTCGGTGAACATTTGTAGTGATTTAATTCATGAGATTACTAGATTGGACAATACTAGAATCATTCCTGTGGTAGAAAAACATGTGAAGAAGCAAGTTGAAACCCAAACTCAATCAAAAAGGGGCAGACAAGAAATGATTGTGAATGACATCTTTCAACAGGATGTGAGATTAATCTCTATGATACTTGGCTACAAATTCTACTACAGTCATAGATCTAATTTGGTATCAACGGGATTTATCATGATGGCATATAGAATGGTGAAATAAAATTTCAAGTATAACCTATGCGAAGTTTTAGCACAACAATTTATGGAGAATGTAAAACTGATAAAGAAAGACAGATTGAAGACCTTCATATTTGGCTCACTATTGGTAAATATGTTCATACACATTGAACATAGATTACCAGGAATGTACCCTTGTGGTTGGAGAATAGGGATACCTACTGGTATTCATATTTCATAGAGATACAGAAGACAAAACATGACATGGGTTGATGGTGAGTTATTTGGCATGATCAAAATTATTCAAAGGCAAATGAAAGGTAGATACATGATACCTAAAGACATAGTTGAGAAGTACAAGGATACAATTTATTTCATGGTTGAAATTGATTGTGTATTATTTGAGGCATTCACACCAAGGAAGAAATGGTGTTATCCTATGGGATATGAGGTATGTTCAGAAGTACTGACTATGCAAGTTGAACATGTTCTTGGATCTAAGATTGATACATCTAAAGAAAGATGGGGAACATATGAGGAGAAGTTTGCTAAGGTAAGAGAGGAATAGACCAGATTTCTGAGGAAAAGGAAGATTGAAAAAATTGTGCATGAATGTGGTGTTAAGGAAGGACTGACAAAGGAAGAGTTGAGGGAAGTAAAAAGGAAAATGGTAGAACAATCTTCTGGATTGGCAAGTGTTAGTACTTTAGCTCTTCCACATCCTAAAGTTGTGATGAAAGATTTTACACCTACCATAGACATTAATGTAGACACCTCCTCTCTACCACAGCAGACATCAAAATCTAAAAAGATTACTCCTATAGTAAGCACTAGATCTAGCAGAAAGATCCCACCTAAAGAGAAAAACACTAAGAGAGAAGAGAAGAAAACTGAAAATGAGAAACACATATGGAAGCTTGACTTGAAGATGATTGAGAAGAGAGCTATAGAACATGGTAAGCTAGTTTCTATTAACAAATACTATGACAGGTATGAGGATATTTAATATATTGTAGTTAATCATTTACTTGTTTTCAAGAAGACTCTATTGGAAATTAAGGGCAATGTACCTAAAGAATTATATGGGAGATTGGAGACTAGGAAACAACTAGCACATATTGAGGATGAAACCATCAAAAATAAGTAAATTGATAATATGCTACCTGTGATATCTCTACAAGAAAGGGAAATAATATTCAAAGAATTGAAACCTTTATTGAGAACCAAGATTAGACTACTGCAAATTATGGTAAGAAAATATGATGAAATCACTGAGGAGACTCAGAAAGCACTAGAGGAAATATTAATGACCACTACTCCTAAGAAGACTCCACTTCCTAAAACTACTTTTCCTACACCCTTAGGAATGGGAGAGATTTCAAAACTAGCTAAGGAAAGTGCTGAGAAGAGCGAAGTTGGTACACAACTAGATTTCTATGTTTCTGGTGTACCTGTGACACTTGACACCTCTAATGATGAGAAGGATCATTTTGAAGGAAACTTTGACAATGCTATGACTAAAAATGAAGAAAAAAAGGATAAATAATACAAAGAGGAATAATAGAGAGAAGCAATAAAGGATGAAGGATAGAAAGAACATGAAGAAAAAGATGAAACCAAAACTGAGGTAAACACATCTTCTATCTCATTGTTGGAAAGGAAAGACAATCCAACAGATTTTGATGTTGATTGCATGGATGAGGATGAGATGGTAAAATTGGTTTTTACTGCACTTACTAAAGCCAAGGAGAGATCAAAGAAAAAAGGTGACAAAAAGGTTAAGGTAATAACTAGACCAATTGATACTGTGAACAAATTGCTTCTAGTACCTATTGTTTTCCAGCACAAAGATGATATTGAAAACCTGAAGATAACACTTGATGAATTTGATAGTTATTATGAGAACTTGATAAAGATTGCAGAAGAGAAGGTAGAAAATAACTACTCAGAGAAGAAGCTATTCGAAGTTTGCAATTCTATCTCATGGGACTTGAGCATTTTGAAAACTACTACTGCAAACGCTAAGAGTTTCATTCCACATGGAAGGAAACTATTTAGCTACTGCATGAATCCTATAAGGCATGTTCAAAACATTGAAGACATTATTGCTAAGGATAGGGAAACCTTGAACAGTATGATGGACAGTTGTAAGACCTCTTCACAAACTATAATGGAATTGGACAAAGAAGTAACAATAATTTTGGAAAAACTAGATGTATTGGATATTGAGAAAGGGAGAGTACTAACCAAATTCAATTTTCTAAAGAGTTTAATCACTCCTAAGCTATCTATAATTGAAGCGCACTTATCAAGCATGGAGAAGACTACAGAATCATTGACTAAATCTATGCCTATAGAGTTGAAAGATGTAGAGACAACATCAGTTGCATTGAATGGACAAATTCATGTTAGTCAACTATTGCTTAAGTCATGGATTACTGAAGTGAAGATCTTGGAAGATTCCTTTCAAGATATTCTAAAACTGGTGAGCAAACACTAATCCTATTACTTTTATGCACCTTTTTAATTGTTTTCAAAGGGGGAGAAGAGAAGAGAAAAATTAATAAGGAGAAGGAGAAGATAATGTATAAGGGAAGAAGAGAAAAACAAAATAGAGAAAGAAGGAGAGACAATTTTATTTTGTTGGAACACTTAGTCATTTTTTTTTAAGTGTTTCCATCAATGCCAAAGGGAGAGATTATTGGAAAGTGATCAATTTTTTTTTTTATGATTCACTTTTGGTTTTGATTTATGGCAACACATCCGGGTTATAGATCGATTCCTATAAAGTTAAGTTTTGGTGACTCTGAAATTGACTAAGTACAGAAGTAGAGATATAGAGGTATTTTGGGTATCAAAGATTGAGATCGATGAGTATGGAAAGAGAGATTAGAAGAAGATAGTATGGGGTATGTGTGACCTCCACCTAAGATTTATTTTGTTTTGGTAATTTTTACAGCAAGTTAGAGAGATTTGAAGACTGACAGACAATAGTAGAATAGTGATACAGAGAAGCTAGACAGAAGTGATGATTCAGAGAGTATGATGTGGACTCCTGGCAATCAAAGTTGGATTATGATTTATGATAACCTATATTTTGATTATGTAAGAGTGCCAACTATGAATTTTATATTTTTTTATTAAATATATTTTGTATTGAGAACCCACTATGTAATATTCATATTGAAAGCTAACTTGGTAAAGAAGAAATGTATATATGTAAGATCTTTTTGTTGGGAGAAGTATTGATTGATGGATGGATGATATTTTTTTGAGGAGATACAAATGGAAGAGCAAAGGATGATAGATATTATTGATGAGATATGAATAGGAACTATCTAATCATTAGAGGTTCTTGTTTTGTTCATTACTGAGAACATTTTGTAACAAAATTACATTATAAGAGTTGTATGCTCAGCTGGTCCCTAACAGGGTGTTGGACACCTTTAATAGGGTTTTTATTCCTTTGACAAGGAAATGTACTATGTAATATTTAGATCCTAACAGGGCTAGGTCTCCTAACAGGGACATTATACTTTAGTGCATGCTTGTGGGTACCAGCCCCACTGGGGTTTTCCCTTGGCCATGGTTTCCTCGACAAAAAATTATGGTGTTATGAGTACTATGTCATTTTCTTATGTTCTTTTCATTTTTGCATGCATATGGTTAATGTTTAATTGGTTGAAAGGTTTAATTAAGTGTTGTAATACTAATTCACCCCCCCCTCTCAGTATTACCTAATCCTAACAAAGTAATCCTTAGTTTGAATACACTATTCCTAGGAGAGGCTTTGGCATGATTATTATTACCTATTGTGGGGTTGTTCAATAGGTACATAATTCCTAGGGAGGTAGTTGAAAAATATGAAGACATATTTTTCTTTATGGTAGAAAATGATGAATGTTTGATGGAGGTAGTTGAGCCAAGGACATCTTGGATTGTGCCTATGGTATATGAAGTAAATATTGTTCTATTTGAAGCTCATGTGAAAGATTTTTTGGAAAAACTAATTGACCCAAATGAGGATAGGCTCGCTAATTATCAGGAAAAGAGCCTGAAAGTTCATTTTCAAGTTAACAGACTTGAATGATAACAGACAGTGAGAAAAGAAGTAGAAATAATGGGCGAAAGGATTGGATTTACCAAAGAGAAAATAGAATAAGCAAGGAGGAAACATGAAGAGGAAGAAAGGAAGAAGGATGAAGTAGAAAATCTTATTGATATTGATTATGATGCACCTCCAGCCTACATACCTATTTTATCATCATCTAAAAGCAGAAAAATAATAATTTCAATGAAAACATTAGTTATTAGATCAGAAAAGAAGATAGTGGTTGCAAAGTAACCAAAGACTCCTAGGTCACCTACACCAAAGACTACTAAGCATAAATCTATGAAATTGGATTTTGTTCCTAAATATACAAGAAAAAGGGTTAATTCCAAAAGAAAAAGAACATACGAAGGAGCCAAGGAGGATGAAAAAGATGAAGTTATTGATTCAGATGATGCAGTGAAGAAGTTGAGGATACAAGGAGAAAAGGCATCCAGAGTAGTAAGTGGTCCAACACCTAAAGATGATCCTACAAATAAAAATCCTAAAATTGATATAGATAAGCCACATTTCACAATAAATTATGTATTAAAGAACATGACAGTTTATGGCTAAATAATTCAATTAAAGAAATATTACATTAGGTATAATGAACAAGAAAAAATATTGTTAGAGGATGGATTTATTACCTATCTGAAAAGTATAATAGGGCTTTAGTTGAGATCAAAGGGGACATATCTGATGATCTATTTGACATTCTTGAAGCAAGAAGGTTGATAACATGAGATGAGGACAAGAGAATCTAAGAGTTGACATTGGTCAATCTCTATCCTATTATTGTTAAGGAATAAATAGAAAATATTTTTGAAGAAGCAAATAAAGAGTTAAATTGGAAATCAAGGATAAACAAGCTTATGATCAAAAAATTAGATGAAGTCACTAAGGAAACTAAGAAATTAAAGACAAATATCTTGATGAACAATTGGTATGAGGTAACATTAAAGGATGAAAGGAAAGAGACACATGTTGATGACAATGAGCCACTTGATACTATGGACACCTCATTTCATATGACTAATGAAGAACCATGTATATTTATCTCTAGCGTACCAATTACACTTTCAGTCATGAATGATGGTGAGGAAGAGATACCAGGAGTCTCAAACATTAAAATTACTATGACAGAATAAAATTATGTTCTTGATGAGAAGGAGAAAGAAGAGGAAAAAATACAATACAGATTATCAGACAAATGTCAAGTCAAAGAAAACAGGTTTAGATGCAGACAAAGGTAAATGTGAGACAGAGAGGAAAGTAGATGAGGAAGTTGAGAAGAAAGGTCTTAAGGAGAAAAATGAGATTAAAGTGGAGAAAAGAGACACTATGAAGGCAGTATTTGAATTCTTTTAAGAGGATAATATTGACTTGCAGGACATGTAGATCACACAAGGTCCAATTTAGTTGGATAGTTTCTATCTGGTACAGTTGTTGGGACCTACTTCGATGCCCATACCAAAGAAAGAAAGAAAATTATAAGAACACATAAAAAAGATACTGAATTGCTTGTAATTTCATCTAAATTATTGAGAAATATCATGTTGACCCACATAAAATATCAGAATGAGTCTACATTATCTCATCTTGAAGTTTTGTTGAATGCATCAAATACCCATTTTGAATCTTTGGAGAAGTTTGCATTGGTACAAGTTCAGAGTGAATATGATGCTATGAGATTCATTCTGTTGAACACATTAATTTCCAAATATAGAATTTTATTAGGTGTGGAAATTCAGATGCTGAAGGATGCTTTAATTGAAGGTATCATAATTTATAGAGGTTTCATTGATTATTCTAAGTGTATTTCTGATGTGATAAGATCATTAAAAATAGTTAAGAGAAGCTAAGTAAAATATCAAATAACTTTGTTCCCTTGAAGGGATTGGCTTCAGTCCATGTAGTTCAAGTGACATCCTTGAATGAAAAGATCAAAATAATTGTAACTGAGAGAGATGGAGTAAAGGGAAGGATTGGTGAGTTAATGAACATGATTGTTACTAAACTTGATTTTTTGATAAACGGGTTGAAGGAAGTAGAAGCAAATTAAACTTTACTAGATACATTAGATCTACTTAAATTAGAGAAGGAGGCTTCTACTATTTGTGGGAAAATTAAAATAATGGAGAGCATGAAGAAGAGTTTGGATACATATTTTGTTTCTCTTAAATTTCTCAAATATATTTAAACTTCTATAAGTATTCTTACATATCTGTATCTAGTGGTGATACATAGCATTTTAGTAGATGAAGTTTTATTTTCCATCCTTTTCCATTTATGTTAAAGGGGGAGAGATAAGGAGTGAAAAATGATTCATTTTAGGGGGAGCACAAAATTTTGGTTAGGGAGAGATCTTTTTGGAGTTTGACATTTTGTTTAGACACTTAATCATTTTTTTCACTAAGTGTTGCCATTAATGCCAAAGGGGGAGATTGTTCGAAACAGACACTGTTATGGATAGTTTTTATGTTTTCATTGATGGAAAATATACATGATTCTCATGGTCACTTAAAATTTTTTGTGATTATCAAAATTCAGATTATAAATTTGTCTAAGTATGGTAGAACAGGGACAAAGGACAGGCTTTGGTAAATGGATTGGTACAGGCTGGTACAGAGGAATTAAGAGTTGAAAAGGTAGTATAGTATTCTAAAATGTATATTCCACATTTTTCTAATGTCACCCATATTTATGTTATCATTTGTTTGAGTTATGGAGTTCTGAGTATCGGGTATATAATGAATTATGAAGAACAGTGACAGACAAATGTTGGATCGATCAGTGATCCTAAAACATCAATGATATGATCAGTTTGAGAGTTATAATTGATGGAGTCAACATTATTGATGAATTCTATGTTATTTTTCTAGGTTGGAATGAATATTTAATTATTAATTTGTTTGATGTTCTACTGCATGTTATGCTTTATATTTTTTAGGTCGACCAGTTGAGATATTGTTTTTGCAATTGGGTATATAAGATCGAGTTTTTGCGATGAATTGATATAGAAATGGTTAGATAGGCTAATAATATATTATATATGTGTGAAGGATAATTAATCATTGGTTCAATTAGAATTTGAGAAGAATCTTGTGTAGTTCTTACATGGAACTGTATAGGCATAGTTGATGTTATTTCTCAGTTCACTTTATTATATTGAATTCCAATCATTTTGTATAAAAGTGAACCTTTATATGTTGTATATGAGCATTGATCTCTTGGCTATAAGCCTGAATGCATGTGCATTCCCCTTATGTACTCAAACCTTTAACAGGGTTATTATTTCTATAGAAGTAATTACTTGAGAGTTTCATCTCCATCGTGGTTTTTACCTTACCCGGGTTTCCACACAAAAAACATGGTTTCAAAATATTGTGGATGTTTTTTATGCTTTTATTATTAAATTTCAATTATATTTGGCTTATGATTGTGCAATCATTTTAATAAGGTAAAAAAAATTAGAACATTAATCCCCCCCTCTCTGTGTTCCTCAATCCTAACATCTCCATCAAGCAATATGGAAAACTAAAACATCCATTCAAAAAAAATTATCTTTCATGAGTTCTTTTTGGGTTTTTATGTGAAGTCAAAGATATTGCATTAACATACTTGATAATAGTCTCATTTTTTAGAGCTAGCCTATGTTATATGATACCATGATTTAATTTATTTCATTTCAAGGATGATTCCAAATCAAGATTTGAACTCATATCTACAAAAAAAATCTCTTTTTGTGTATAAGTATAGGTGGAATTTGTATCAGATTGGATCTAGGAAGTACGGGACCTGACAAGCAACTTCTTCCCTCTAAAACTGCATCAAACTGAAACTACATGTTAGTGACATCTTTTGGTTAATGTTTTTAGTGTCTATAAGGATTTTTTTGTTTACTGTCAATTTGTGTGCATAGAAAGACAATCATTTCCTCCATTTCATCCTAGTTCTCTTATAGCTCTATTAATTTTCCATATTAGTTAAGGAACCTTGATACCCATTCAATGCTTGGATCCTTCTAAGCCTTTTGGGTTATCTCTCCTTCCTAATGTATAATAGTAGATAAGACCCACCCATTCATCCATTTTCTTATTAAACAAGAGGAACAATTGAACGCATATTTATTTTATAGGAGAAAGTATGGATTGGAGCATAGAGATGTTGTTCACATGTATACATGAGCTACCATGTTGGAGGAAAAGAAGAGAATAGAAGTGTGAAAAATTGTAATCATGTTTCAAAGATAATGCATACTTGTCCTCTCTTATTAGTGGAGGTTTTTTTGCAAGGGTTTCTCCACATCAATCTTGTGTTTTGCAATGTGTTTATGTTCTTCATTTGTGTCTCTTTTCTAGTACCTTATGGTGATGTTATCATTGAATTATTATTATTATTATCTTATGTAAGATTTTATTGTTAATCATGTTATGTTGGATAATTTTTAGTATCATACATGAGAATGTGGATCTAATCCAGGAGCATATTGGGATCATGGAAATCTTGCATTAGTTTTGGTGTTTCTTTTTGTGATCATTATGTGCATAATCTCAAAGGTTGTGATCCTTCCAGCATGTTTGTTTCTTGATCCTTGTCACCCTCCTTGGAACTTGCATCATCTGGTTACTTTATGATCGATATCTTTCAGATTCTTGGTGAGACATTCTTGTTCTTCATGTTTTTGGCCAGTCTTTGTGTTTTTTGATCTTGCGAAGCTTTTTCCTGATCGGTGAAGCTTAATGGCTCATTTCTTGTTAATTTTACATTTTTGGCCGACCTACATGAGGGATTGCATTTCTTATTCCACTCGTTGGATGAAGATCCTTATGATTTTGGGTCCTGGCCTATATGTGTAATATACTTAATTTTCATTGGGATATGGAATCATTCATGACCGACCTAATGTTTGTGAAGGCCTTATACTCTCATAATTATTTTCCATAGAACAGAGGAGAGAGACAATATAGAACAGTAGCTTAGCACTTGTAGGATTTTGATCAATAGATTGGATTGAAGAAAATACCTACTAAATGTTCATGTAGTCATTGTTGATTATATATGGTATAAAAAGATAACCTATTGAAGGTTCTAATCAAGCATGTATGCCTGGAAAGTATCACAGCTTGCAGTTGTGCTTGTAACTGATCATTCAATAATAAGAAGGTTGATCTTTCATTCATTTCCTCTTGATTTATTTTTCTTCCATTGTGTGACTCTTGTTGCAAGGATTGGTTAGAATCAGTGATTTCCCACTATCCTTATATGTGTCAGGTGGTATCAAAGCAAGGTTTTTCAACCTAGGTTTTTCTTGTGGGGTGGCAGAAGAGAGGATCTGACCTACAACTGCTGAAGATTGTAAAGATGGCTAGGAGGAATGCTAGAGGTGGAGCATGGAATGAAGATCCAGCTATCTTGGATTTGTTGAGATAAATTTATGCTAGATTGGAAGTGGTGGAAACTTCTTAGAGGAGAAAAACATATAGAAGATGCAAGTGATGAAGAAGGAGATTAATAGAATTAGGAACAGGAAAGGGAAAGAGAGAACAATGAGGCACAACCATAGTTGAATCAAGAAGAAGAGGGGTTCATCAGAGCCTTGACTAATGTGAATAAGAGACCCCATTTCAATCCACCTCATAATCATGGAAACCTAGATTCAGATGAATTGATAGATTTGATCACAAAGATGAACAAGTGCTTTAAACTTGAAGGAACTAGTGAGGAGAATAAGATAAAATATTCTTGTACTAAGTTAAAAGGACATGCATCCTTATGGTGGGAACATTTACAAACAAATCGGTAGAGAAGAGGTAAAGATAAGATCAAATCTTGGGATAGAATGGTGAATAAAATAAAGGTTAAGTTTTTGACTGGAAATTACCAAGTCTATTTTGGAAGTTGCAAAACTTGAAGCAGAAGGACTTAAGTGTTAAGAGTTACACTAAAGAGTTTTATAAGCTAAATATGAGATCTGGTCTTGTAGATAATGAAGTTGAACAATTTTCTCGCTACCTTAATGGACTAATGGTGTCAATACAAGATGAAATCAGTCTGATACAAATTAGGAGTGTGGAAGAAACTTATAAGTGGGATTTGAAGGCTAAACAAAAGTAGAACCAAAGGCATCAAAAAAGGAAAAGAGGTAGATGAGGAATGTTTTAGAGAGGTTGATCCAGTAATAATGATGGATGCGGTAGATCTTCTATAGATCAAGGCATGAATGGGTCAGAAACCAAGGATAATGATCATTATATGAGGAATGATCAGAGTTCCTATCATAGTGAAGGGAAATGTAGTGGTGAAAGAAGGAAGTTCAGTGGCACTTGTTTCAAATATGGTGAAGTAGGGCACCAAGCCTTTGAGTGCAATTAAGACAACTCTAAGAAGAAGGAAGAAGGTAGTATGTGAATAACATTTACAAATGAAGAGTCTAGTGGATCAGTAAACAACAACCAATCATAGGAAGGAGAAACCTTGATTTCTCAAAGAATCTTATATCATAGAGAACAGGAGAAGGAGTCTTTATAGAGAAATAATTTGTTCACAAATAGATACAAGGTACAAGACAAGGTGTGCAATATTGTCATAGACAGTGCCAGTTCTGATAATCTTTCCTCAGAGTAATTGGTTGACAAACTGAATTTGTAGAGGTTGGAACATCCTAAACCCTATCAGATTACATGGATACAAGATGAACACAAGGCACTGGTAAGTGAATAATTTCTAGTTAAATTAAAGATTGGAAAGTAATATGTGTTAGAGTAATAAGTTAATTCACTTATTAATTAAATCATTTTGATTTAATTATTAAGTCACTTATTATCTCTTGTTTACTTAAGTTAAACTTTAGGCATATAATAATTAATTATTACCATGCAACCTAGGTTTTTCCCTTTTAGCGTTTTGATCACCTTATAAGGTTTGATCTCTTTGTAATTATTAATTATCTCATAATGCTATTGTATTGAAGGTTTTCTCTCCATTTTTTATACAATATGTTTCCTCTTTCATCGATCTGTTATTTTTGGCCTCCATAGCTTTACCTTCTCTCTTTCTGTGACAGGTTTGCATGCAGGTCATTCTTGGGAGCTATAGGGTTGAGTTTTCATCAACTCCAATATGCTATCAGAGCTCCAAATCTTCATGCACATGTTCTCTTCATGAGAGATTTGGCCCTATTCTTTAGATCTATATTTTTCAAAAGATTTTTTGTTTCAGATTTTTTTGGATTTGGGTGGAGTTTGCTTTTGGAGTACTTTAGGCTCAAACAAACCTCACGATTGCACTCAAAAGACCCAAAAAACCCCTTATTTTCATATAAGGCGTGTCTAATTTGGACACAGTTGCATTCGAAGGGGAAAATATTTTTGTTGTACGACCCTTTTTTGGGAACATTTTTTGAGGCAATGAAAACACGAAAAAAAAAAAAAATTCTTGGTCACTCTGCTAATTTTGGCCAAAATTTTGGTAGTCCCTTCATATTGAGAGGCAACATCAAATTTAGTGGAGCTCCACCAGATTTAGCTGAGACATTTGGAGTTCTTGTTTTGGAGCCCTCTTCAGCTTTTTGCTCATAACTTGAGCATACGGTATCAAAATTTGGCAAGCGATATATTGTTAGAAGGATGGTTTCGAGCCCGATCTTATTTTGCAAGTTTGGTTTTATGATTTTTAAGTTTTGTAGGGTTTTTTCCAATCAAAGCCAAGGTTCCCTTTTTCACTCTAGGAGCTATATCTTGCTCATCCGGACTTCATTTTCTGACTTCTACACGTCGTTGGAAAGTTGGTTTTATGCTCTTTCTTTTGGTATGTGTCTCATTTATAGAATCTTTTCCAGGTATATTTTATTCATTTTTTTGCTTTTTTGCAATCTGGTGAATATCTTGGATGTTTCAAGTCCTAGGATCATTTTCCTTACATTGGATGACTCCTTTTAGTTTTTACTTATATTCCTACATATTTTTTCATTCATGGACATTGTAGACATCTATTTATGTAGCATTTCTTTTTTGCAAACGCACTAAGATAAAGTGTCATCTCTTGGATGCTTGGGATCTTACACATTTTGTCTCTATTTGTACTCGCACTACAATATAAAGTGTCATGGGGGGGTTTGATCTACCTTTTTCAAGTGATTAATCCTTCCACAACATTAACCTCATGATTTGTGTCAAGAGAGTGATCCTTCCGCGACACCATTCTTTATATGTTTTTGTACTTTCTTCTGCACTTTCCATGTTCCTGGTTCTTTGACATGCAATTGTTCTTGGCATTTTTTTTTAGTGTGTCTATCATGCCTCTCCCTTCTCAACATTATTGGGGGCTATCTCATGTTGGTTCTAATGATTTCTTGGTTCGATGGAGTGAGCTATGTATTCAATATTTGTTCATATGTATTAGGTGGATGTGTTGTAAGTACAATAATGGGAAAGCAAGATACTGAGGGGGGGTGAACTAGATCTTAAAAATTAATCACTTAAAAAAAATTGATCCACATTCATACATATATGAATTTAACCTAACATCAGATAGTATCCACAACATAAAATATATAACTCATAACACATAATTTTGGTAACCTAAAAACCCAAATAGGTAAAACTAGGGTGGAGATGACACCCACAAAATCTTCACTACTACAACAATAAAGTGTGCCTGTTAGGGCTATAAGAGTTTGATTAAAAAATTCAATCTACCTGGTTAAAGGTGTATTTGGTTAAGAACTAAAGATCATTAAAATCTACCTTGTTAAAGGATTTCAACTTACAGTAAAGTAAGCACTCGGCTAAGAGATTTAAAATGGTCTACTAGAACCACTCTGTTAAGAGATTTCACCTGATACACCTGTTAGAATGTTTCAAGTAGTGATCCTTCATTATGAACTTAGATGTTGATGATGGATCTGCTCTTTCCAATACCTTTTGTGATCTCACAATCTGATATGTCTTTACTCTGCTTTTCACTGCTCTATCATTCTGCTTGATCTAGGATTTTTCTCAAAATAACTCACTGTTCATCTTTCATGAACAAAAACCCTTCTCTCACACATAGTATCTCTCTCTCTGTATCTTTTTCTAGGGTTAGAAAATCTTATATGTCTTTATGAATCTGGCAGTGAGATCTAGATCAATTATTAAGATCTATTATTTATGCCCCCAAGCCATTCTGATTTTCTGATTGGCTCCATGCCATGCATAGTATAAAATAATTAAATGTGTAATTAACTCAGTAGACAAATAATAAATGAATATATATGTTGGCCCAAATCTCATACAAGTCAGCCTAAACATTTCACATCAAATTTTGAATCAATCCTGACATGTATGCAAAAACTGTTCTTCTCGGCACTTAACATCTCTATCGCTCGGCACTTAATATTCTACTCAGCTCGGCATGATGTAACTTGACAACCTAAAAAATTTCTTAGCAATGTTTCTTGGCCTTGAATGTTTATCTCAGCCATAGTGATAACCAACAAAAATTGCCTAAGTAAATGACTAAGTGTTGGTCACTAATCATCAACAAAACTTAGAGATTAACAATCTCCCCCTTTGATATTAGTGGCAAAAATACACTTATCATTTATTTAGATTTGTTCCATCCAAAATGTTTCCTAAGTACACATTGTACTCCCCCTAGGAATGTACACCATACTACATACAAAAATTTACATGCCTTCAAAAAAAATATTTACATTGATACCTATACTGATCTCCTTACATTGTATCCTTGTCAGTCCTGTCAGATTCCCCCTTGTTTTTGTCACTGATTGCAGGTGGGGTCAAGTTATACTGATCCAAAAACTATTTATGAATTTGTAAGGTGGACACAAATGCAATGTCCCAACTATCCTTAACAAACTTCATAACCTCTAATTTGACTTCTAGCTCAGTAGCTAGACTTACTAAACTTTCTGCAATGGAGAGATGTAAATTTCTCTTAACCAATTATTTTGTAGATGAAAGTTCTTTCTGAAACCTCCATATCAGGTATCAGGTTTGTCTAGATAGTAATAAATTTGGTCCTTATCCTACCATCTTCAACCATGAGCTTGGCTATCCTCCTTTGTGCATAAGTCAATCTATTAAAATGTAAGGAGCTAGTGCTAGCATCCATACTCAGTGAACTTCCAGTTGACTTTAAGTCTAATTGCAATTTCTCTATGGCCTGTAGATTATCC
>MU228503.1:511027-551498 GCA_018584345.1 Thuja plicata
ATAGTTCTCTCCATCAAACTTAGGGCTCTCTTTTCTGAAGTATGCCATCTGATCTACCTTAAGCTGTTAGGCTTTCTCTCCAAGGCACTTGGCTCTGATACCAATTGTTAGAATACTTCAGAGATAAATGAGAGGGGGGGGTGAATCAGTTATCTACAATTTTAAATCTTTATCTTATAATTATTAATCTAGATTGATACAAAGTAAATGCACATACAAATAACACTTTACACAACACATCAATTTGGTTACAGGGAAACCAAATGGTAAAAACCCCGATGGGAATTAGTACCCACAAAGAACTATACTATTTATAGTGATCCCTGTTAAAAGATCTTCCAACCCTCTTAGGAGTTGTACATTACAATGTAGTAGTATAGTGACCTGGTTAAGGGTCAGACCTTGTTAGGAGTCTTTTACAATAACCCTGTTAGGGGTGGAGGACTCATTGTCCAAGTGGTGAAGGCTACAACCTTCTGGTTATTTGATACACACTGTATCAACAAGGTGAACTTTTGTTTGTGACACTGCTTATCTGATCAGTTCCTTTTATACACCAATGCTTTAACATCTTGTAAAGCACTATAAAAATCATATCTATATTCTAAAAGCTTCAACTTCAATAACTATATTATCAACATATGATAAATATAGCTCTGTTGCTTTAACACTCTGCTCTGCTTTTCTAATCTCCGGCTTTCGCAACTCTTCTTATTACAAATCACCTTCTATAAGTATAGAGACCAAGTATGAGATCATGAGACCTATAGGAAAACTCTTCTTAACATCCTTGTCGGCTCTACTAAGTGCACAAGCATAATTACAACCGTGCAAGTACTAACTAAATAGACGCGTCACTTCACTGAGTCAGCTTCATAAATTTAATAATAACTTTGAAATCTTCTTTAAACACATTTGTCATGTTTAGATTAACATCAACAACTCATAACTCATCATGAATATACACATGCATATCCTAAAGATAGGCGCAACTCAATCAACACGTTACATACATCGGTCTTAAACTGTTATTCCTCTAGAACTGTAACTGTCAATAACAGAATTACATATCTTTACTGGAACTTCATATATGGGTCTATGTGTATGAACATAGCATAGTAAACATGTCAACAACATGTATCTATCCATGTTGGTCTTCATGTCATCATATTGATAAGTACATACAGAAGTACTACAGTGTATTATATGTTGTCATCAATGACAAACATACAATCAATCAACTGTTCAGAATCAAATCTCCAACAATTACTTGGTATTCAAGGGTATCAAAGGTAGGATAGGATATTTCTTCTACCAAGAATTCATAGCAGAATTGATGTTCTTCTAGTTGTAACATGGATGCCAATGTAGCCATAGCATCTACAGCTTTGTTCTCTGATCTTGGTATCTGCTGGAAGGTGACAAAGACAAAGTATTTCTTTAGGTCATCAACAAGTTTCTTTTAGGGCATCAACTTCTCATCTTTTTTTTGATACTCCCCATTGACTTGATTGATAATTATTTGGGAGTCACCATACACGTGCAATTCTACAATCTTCCATTCCATACCTAGCTTAAGACCATTTACCAATGCTTCATATTCTAAAATATTTTTGGTGCATGGAAACATCAATTTGTAAAATTTGGGAATCTTGTAACCTTGGGGAGTTATGAATAGGACCCCTGCTCCAAAGCCTTGTTGAGTGAATGAACCGTCAAAGTACATCTTCCATGAATATTTAGTTAGGTTCATGATTGTTTCATCAGGGAATTCAATCATCAAAGTTTTGTCATCCTGGAGTGGTGAATCAACCAATTGATCTGCAAGGACCTATCCTTTAATAGCTCTTCTTTCTATATATTCAATATCAAACTCACTTAGAATCAGGAACCATTTTTCCAAACGTCCTATCAATGTTGTTCTGCTGAGGAGATATTTTAAAGGATCAATCTTAGAAATAAGCTTTACTTTATGAGAGAGAATGTAGTGCCTCAATTTTTGTGATGCAAAGATGACTGCTAAGTATGCTTTTTCAATAATGCTATAATTGAGCTCATAGGCGACCAGTGTTCTACTAATGTAGTAGATAGCTCTTTCTTTCTTTGTTTCATCCTCTTGAGCTAGAAATACTCCTAGGGATGTAGTTCTAGCTGAAATCTATAAGAGTAAGGGCTTCCTATGAATAGGAGCCATAAGAATAGGAGTAGCCAAGTATCCTTTCAATTCTCTGAAGTTTGCTTCACAGTGTTCATCCCATTTGAATGTAACCCCTTTATGCAGTAATTTAGTAAAGGGTTGTGCCCTATCTGCAAGTCATGACATGAATCTCTTGATGGACCGATGTCTCCCTTGTAGTGTCCTCATTTGACTGATGTTACATGGAGGAGCCATCTCTAGTATAGCTTTTACCTTTGCAGGATCTACCTCAATTCCTTTCACTGAAACAATGAATCCTAGGAGCTTCCCTGATTAGACCCCAAAGGCACATTTCTTTGGGTTGAGCCTGAGTTGGAACTATTCCATTCAATACAATATCTTTCTTAAGTCATCAATGTGAGTACCTCTTTCTTTGGATTTAGCCAATGTGTCATCCACGTAGTCCTCCATGTTCTTGTGCATCATGTCATGGAATATAGTCATCATGGTTCTCTGATATGTTGCATGAGCATTCTTTAACCCAAAAGGCATGATGTTCCAGCAAAAGGTGCCCCATGTGCATGTAAATGAATTTTTCTCTTGATCACCAGGGGAAATTTTGATTTGATTATAGCCCGAGAACCCATCCATTAAAGAATACATCTGGTAGCCTACGGTGAAGTCTATGATCATGTCAATGTTAGGTAGAGGAAAGTCATCTTTCAAACATGCTTTGTTTAGGTCTCTAAAGTCTGTATAGATCCTGATAGATTTATTCATTTTAGACATGAGGACCACATTGGAGATCAATCCAGCATAGCCAATGACTCTGATAAATCTAGCCTTCAATAATTTCTCTAGCTCTGCTTTTACTAATAATTCAACATGAGGATGTATCTTTCTAAGTTTCTATTTCATGGGCTTGATCCTGGGAGCTATAGATAAGTGGTGCATGATTATATTAGGATCTAGCCCTAGCATATCAGTATAAGACCATGCAAAGTTGATCTTCTTCTCTTTTAGGAACTCTGTGAACTGTGTCTTCTCCTCTTCTGATAAAGATTGTGCAAGGTGGACTATTTGAGGTTTTTCAATAGTGCCCAAATTTACTGGCTGTGTTGGTTCAATCAATATCGAAGACCTTTCTTGAAAGTGCTCAGGGAGGATATCAAGAGTCTCATCCTTTGGTGCCTCTAAGAGGTTTTCACCATCATATACATCTTTTTTCTTTACTATTTTGGGATTTGATACTACCAAAAAGTGGTTTTCACCATCAGTCCTCTTTTTCTTTTTATTTTTCATTTTTTGACTGAGAAACCTGATATCCTCCTATGACATGTTCTCGCTCCTTGCATTGGTGGAAGAAGGGTAAGATTCACAAGCATTGAGATAAAAAGCTAGGGTGTGCTCATTGGGAAAGTCTAGGATAGGAGTAGGATTTGTTTCAGTCCAATCAATTAGGTCTGGAAGTACCAATGTTAAGGAGTCAGATTTTGGGAAGGACAGCATTGTGTTAGCATCAAGACCATTAAATGACATGACACAATCTGTTAAGTTAATTTCTTCAATATTTAGATCAATAAGAGTGAGATCATCATTAAAAGGGTCATTGTTAGTTATATGTAGACCAAACTCTAGTGACTCATCATTAGAAATCTCGTCATCATCTCTCCGTAAAAGGAGGCTTCTTGCTTATAGCCTATGAAACTCTTCTAGACTTATGTATTCACCAGTTTCCTCATCAATGATCATGGGAAGGAACTCCTCTTCTGCTTTAGGATTATCAGTGTCATTGGGAGTAGTGCTAGACTATTTATGAGGAGCTAAAGGTGCCACAAACATGTAAATTGTATCTATTCCAATATCTTCAGTGGCAACAGATATCTCTTCCCATTCATAATCATGAGAGTCTATGACCTCATCATCAAATATGTTTAAGTATTCAGAAATAGTTATTTGATGTACCTGGTTAGCTACCTATGGAACAAAGTGTGGTAGATCTAGGACATGTGAAATTGTGACCAATTGCCCCCAGTTAGGATGTAAATCCTGTTATCAGGGTGTCTCTTGAGTAATTGTGGCTATGCTGTCTCCTACCTCTTGAATGGGAGGTTGTGCTATCAAAGGGGTGTGAAGATCTTGTGGGACCTCAAAGCTGGGTACATAGTTGGAGTCCTGTGTGCCAACATATAACAATCTCTCATAGGACCACTACTCTAGTTTTTCTATTTCATCACTTCCTTTGTCTGAGTGTGGACTCCCTTTTGAAGCAAGTTTATCAATTTTAGCATTAAAACCCAGTCCTGTTTTGTCTCTGGTATTCCAGAACTCCATGGGTATAGGTTCAATAAGCCCTCATCCTGTGTCATTTAGAGGTCCCTTTCCTTTGTATCCCATCTACTTGAGGAAATCATATCCCTTTCCATACTATTCTGGGGATATCTTTACATGTTTGACCTCAGCCTCCATTGGTTCTCCTTTGTAAAGATAGTCCAAGAGTGCCTGTTCTTTTGTATTATCTAAAGAACATGTGGATGCCTTTATCATGCTAGTTACTTTATGTACTTCTAGATCCTTGGATGTTGTAGGTGTGAATGTTGATGAAGTTTTTCCATAGGATCTTGGTGATATGGGTAACTGTATTAGTGAGGGAGTCAGATCCAGCTTGTACTCTCCCATACCTTTTTCTTCAAGTTTCAAGGTTTCGCTAAAACTCTTCATAACCATGTCCTTGGTGGTTTCAGGATCCACTGCATCCATAGCCTCCTTGTTATGTGGGATCATGCTACCTGCTTTGATATTGTTGCAAGTGTAGTTAGCATCTACAGGAATTGTCACTTCCACCCCATTATGTGGGAACTTTATGCACTAGTGTTAAGTGGATGGTACAGCTTGCATTTCGTGAATCCATGGTCTCCCCAATAGGATATTGTAGGCCAAGGGTAGATCTATAACTTGACATATGATGTTCCTCTCAATCGATATGACTGTAATAGGTAGAACAATAAGACCTCTAGAGGATCATTCTTCCTCATCATAAGCTTTGATGGTTATCTTGCTTCTAGAGTCAATTGTTTGTTCTGAGAGACCCAGTCTCTTGATTAGATCTAGTGTACAGATATTCAATCCTGCACCTCCATCTATCAACACACGTCTAACATGGGATCTATGAATTAGGAATTTGATATGGAGAGGTTGATTATGTGGATGTGTCAATGACTTACCATCCTCTTTAGAAAAGGAGAGGTAATGTGGTGCAGAGATGTGATTAACCATCGCTTGGAATTTGTCTATATCAATATCCTTTGGGATGTTAGCAGCATGTAGAGATTGTTCTAGGATTTTCCTATGTACTGTGGATATCTTGAGCAACTCAAAAATGGAAATTTCGGCAGAGGTTCATTGCAATTGGTCTACCAAGTCATATTTTTCTCCAGGAATAGTAACCACATGTTTTGTTGTTGGTTTAGGAATAGTTACAATAGGAACCTTGGATGTTGATGTTAGTTTTGGAGGTCCTTTGATTGTGACCTATGCTTGGCTCTGTGTTATGGCATTTTATTGGAATGAGACACCTTTTATTGTGACCACATTAATTGAATCAGCCTTAATGTCTAGCATATTGATCACATTGTCATTTTTGGAATAGGTGTAGTTTACCTCATTACTCTTCCCTTTAGATGTTTCTCCTTGATCATAATTAGGAAAGGGTTTGTTAAATGTGTTATGATCCTCATTGGTAGTGTGTCCATATACTTTGATCTTACCTCCTTCAATGAGGTCTTGGATGACATGTTTAAGTTTGAGGCAATTATTAGTCTGGTGTCCCTTGTTTTTGTGGAAGACACAACAGGAATTATCATCCCACCACCTGGGTTTGACCATTGGTTCCCACGGTTTGGAATCTAGGATTGTTAGAACTTTGTTATCCAATAGTGTTTTTAGAAGAGTCTCGAGAGGCTCTCCCAAAGGAGTGAATGTTCTTTGGGGCTTTGATGTCCATGTTTGACCTTTGCTATTATCATTATTTTCTTTAGGTACAGGATTTTTTACCTTAGCATCCTTGCTTTCTTGCATGCTATTGGTTAGATTGAATACCTTGGGTTTAGGATTAATGTTAGACGTGTCAACCACTCTGTCATTAACAAAATTATTGTTTTTCTTCCACCATTTAGGCTTGGAGGTGGAGTTGTTGGTTTTGTTTTCATTTTGAAGGGTGATCTCTCCCCTTTTGACCATGACTTCCTCAATACGGAGGGCATTTTTAATCATTTTTTTGAAGCTTGGTGAGTCTTTCATTTGTAATGCATATTTCAATTTGGGCACCAGGTTATTAACAAAGATCTCCATCTTTGATTTGGGAATGGCCCTTGAATATCATGTAAAAATTTCCTCCATCTTTGTAGGAAGTGTGTAAATGATTCACCACTTCTCTGTTTGGTATTACATAGAACCATCATAGTCACATCATGTTGGATGTTGTAGGAGTAATGTTGGTTGAATCATTGGATAAACTCCTTGAATTTTTTGACCTTAGGGTTCAGTTTTGAGAACCAATCCATGGCATTACCTCTTAGACTTCCTAGAAGTAGTTGCATGAGGTATGCAGGCTTGTGCATGTATTCTATGCTTAGAGAACATAATTCCCTCACATGATCGTGTGGGTCAGTTTCTCTCATGTACTTGTCATACTTTGGCCTTTCCACATTGGGAGGAAATGGGACCATAGTGATACTCTTGTCAAAAGGAAATGGACAAATGGTGTCCAAAGAGTATTTTGTTTTGGGTTTCTCTTTTTCCTGTTTGAGGTTTGTGAGCTCTGTTTCATTAAATTGAGTTATTTGGTGAGAATAGATATAGGATTTGGTACCTCCTTTTCTTTGAGCTTTTCCACATCATAATCCTTGGGTAATTTGACACCTATGGATGCTAGATGGAGGAAGTACTTTTCTTTATCGTCATCAATTATCCATTCCAATATTTTGTGGAACCTCTTACTCTATTTAAGTTTTTCATACTCATCTTCAGGGATCTCCCATTCACTATCTGATCCAAATGGGCCATGTTAAAATTTGGGTCCTTCCTCCTCATCTGTTTCTTTGGGCTTTTGGTGTTTTCCATCGTTATATTCCACAAAAGCCTCACTCCATCTGCAAGTGTCGCTATCCATTTGCGGGGAATCTAGATCGAGTAGGGAACTATGGGAAGTTTCTCCTTGAAAGTGTGGTGTTTAAGGAGGCACTTTCAATCCTTTAGACATGTACTTGTTGCATCTTTTGTTAACCATGAATTTGTTTCTCAACTTTTTCAACATTTCCCAATAGTGCAAGTGAGAGTTTCAAACCGTTCAAGTGGGTGTGTCTGGGTAAAAGTAACTATTTTTTATTGGTGGATGTAAATGGTTCCAATGTTAGAGGGTTAGAATGCCCTGATAGTGACTTGGGAACCATGTTGTTGGTAGAAAGTGGGTAGACCATGCGTATTGAACCGATCGTGAAAGACTGACTAAGCATGCATGGTAGACGTTCGAAAGAGTTTTGAAACTTCAATAGGGAGACCAGAAAAGACAACAGGAACCAGCTAAAGAGCCAAAAGGGTATCCTAATCAACTGACTTTCTAAGAAATACTTCTATAAGAACCCTCTATCCTAGATGTGAGCTCCTAGATGCGAGCCTAAATCCTAGATGCAACTGTGTGCTGACCAAATATGAGCTAGCATACTGGATGCAATCCTAAACACCAGATGTGATACAGGGTATATAGGATGTGATTTTATAATGTCTTTGTTAGATTTTGCAAATTTTGAAATTATCATTTTGGGATTTCGTGCAATTTGTCTGATCTGTGATCGTGTTTGGAGACTTGCCAGTGAGTGAAAAATACGTGTATTGTAAGGTTTGAATATTGTTGTTTGTTTGAAGGACTTTATCTTTTTAGTGATTTTGCAAACATGTCAAACATATTTGTATTGTTAAGAGGGTGAAATAGACACTCATCTTTTCCTATTTTCTAGGTGGAGGATGAAAATTTTTGCTTATTGACTCAAGTACACACTCAAATGCTAATCAAAATACAGCCATCACCAAGAACGCAATGGCTCCAGTCATGATGTTGTATTAGCTGACTCCAAATGCAAGTGAGGGCACAATATGACAAGTGACTTGGGGAAATTACTTTTTTCCTTGCACAAAGATTATCACCCTTTCAGGGGTGAATCAGGAATTATTTTAGTTGAAGTTGTTGTAGATTATTGGGCAATCCGTTTGAAACTGTCCCTTATAGAATTGCACAAGCCAAAATTCAAGCATATAGCCCTATGAGTACCTGGATATATGTAGTCTCACAAGCAAGATTCAAGCAGCTCCACTCTACATATACCCAAGCATGTTCAAGGAATGATGTTGAAATTCCATGAACAAAAATGGCTCCATCTTTCAAGGCTTTAGCCTACGAGGAAGCAATTATTTATAGTGAGTTGGAAGGGTTGGCATAAAACCTATCCTCACTTGGGTCATTCCTAGGAGATTTTTCCTCACTCGGAGGGCCCTCTACTATTAAATATGCATACAAAGGATTGGCGAGCTTTGGATTTCTGATTCTCTCGAAGAAGAAGAGCATACTCTCCTAATCTAAGTCATTTTCTCCTAAAATAGAGTCAAGCAAAGAGGTTCTTTCCCTCAAGAAATGTTGTGCCTGACTTAGATGTTCCTATTTTACTTGAAACACTATACTTAAAAGTAGATTTGCCTTGTTCAATTAGCCATAATATTTAGTGAGTTTCCTTGTTCAATTTCTGTGTCCCAAAAATGAATTATACAGTTGAACTTGTTCTTTGATCCACAATATTTAGAGATTTGTGTTGTTCATTTACTGATCCCAAAAGAATTATACGATTTGATTGCTTGTTCAGTTAACTCCAAATTTCGTTCAACCCATAAACTGATGTGTGAATTTCTGATTTTCCTTAAAAGGAAAAGAGCATAGTCCTCTAGTCAGTTTAGTGATAGATTGGAAAATGTCCCTTAGTTTTTAAAGCAAGTAAATAGAGGTCAAGATGGGGGTTGGGCAACTTGAAAAACTGAGTTAGTTGGTTATGTAGAAACTCCCACAAAAAACTGTTAATATCAACCTGCAAACAACCGTTAAGCTTTGCAAAAGATCAAAGAAGTGAAAATACACAAACGTTAGTGGTTAGGCAAAGTAGTTCACTAAAATTTTCACCAGATGTGATCCAGAAAGACAGAAAATGACACAAAACCGGATATGACCTTCCTTACTAGATGTGATTCAATATTTACCAAATGTGAGCCTAAATGAAAAATGATCTTGGAAATCCTAGATGTGAGCCTCGTTTACTGTGGTGCGAGGGCGTATCCTGGATGTGATCCTGAATGACAAAAAATGACCCTGTAACAGAATTATGGGAATGCAAATTAGTGGAAAAATGATACAAAATGAGGCCAAGTTGGAAATCAGGCCCCATGGTGGGCGCCAGAAATGTGTGTATATTTTTGCACCTATTATCTGCAATACAACACTTCAATAAGTCATTTTGTTAGTGAGAAACAAGGGTTAATGAGAATATAAAACCCTAACATCAACCTATTTCTTTCTAACTAGGATGAGTGTAGAAAATAACATAAAATCTCTCAGATTATGCTAATACCAGTGACATAAACAACCTAGCATGAAAGATTTAGTTTAAAAATAACTATTTAACTATTTAGCATGCATATTACTCTAAAATGGACATTATAACCATGTAAGAAAGTGACTAATGGAGTGTGTATGAAGCTAAGAAGGAATGGGTAGCATAACAATGCTTTGAGATTCCTTCAAATCATGGCATAAAAACACTACAATTCAAAAAAATTAGGCTTATTATGAGCTCTAAATCCCTTCAATTTATAGAGGAATGGGAGAGAGAGAGAGGGGAGACAAGGCTCATTAATGGAGCCCCTAAGGTCATTAATGAGGTGTAAGAGCCATTAATGCCTTGGGCATTAATGAGGGATGGGTAAGAGAGAATATCCATTAATGGGTCATTAATGAATTTCATTTAAGAGGCATGGAGGGAGTGTAAGGCTCAACTTGGCAAGTTGGTCCTTAGAGAAGTCATGCTAGAGAAACTTGACTTTCTCAAGTGGGTTGAGTTGTTAATCACTCCTTAATGAAATGTGACCACATTAGGAGGTGGGTTAGGGTAGGATTTAGAATTAGGATTAGATTAGCAAGGGTGGAATAGGTTGAGATGGGTTAGAACCCAGGGTAGAAGTGGTTGAAATAGGTTAGGTTGGGGTTTAAGGGAATATAAATAAAATGAATTAAACTTATTCAATTCATTTAAAATATAGGAATTAATTATTTAAGTATTTTATTGCTTTTTAATAGTTAAGGGGACTATAGCCATTTTAATTAAATTAATTAGGCTAGGGGAATGGGTTATTTGCAAGTGGATAATTGATTTAGGGGTTTATTTAATTCCATTATAATTAAATACTATAGCCATATTTGAATTTGATTTGATTTAATTGATTTGAATTGTATGGCTATAATAGTTAATATAGTTCAGTGATAAAAATCACCTAGGACATTAAATTTGATTTAAAAAGAATTATGCCAAAATAACATTGTCATGACATAATTAGGGGTATGATCACACTTAGGGAAAATAGGGTCTATAGTTGGAACAGACCAAATTCAGGTGGTTATAACCATTAGTAGGAAAAAGGTTGAAAACCTTAGTGAAAATTCCTGAAATGAAAAATGATACCTTTGATTTGAAACCCTTGCCTTGAAGTCTCATACAAATCTTTATATTTCTTGATTAATGTTAATTTTTTCATTCATCATGGAGGAATACAAGAAATTTGAACAAGATTTCTAAAAAATGAATGATTGAAACCTTGATTGCGAACATATGCTCAATGACCTTGGATATTTTAGATTAAATACTCAATTGTCAAATTTGATAATAGATTGGATGTAGGTTGTAGATAATGTTTAAATAAGAGACAAAGTTGTATATATAGGCAACTTACAATGTTTTGGGTCTAATTTTTAATTAAGGTTGACATCAAGGAGTACTTACCTACTACTTGCAATGATGACCATTATGATTTAAGATTTGGGGGAAATATTCTTGGATAGGGGCACTAGGCACCCTGGTCCTAACATTGTATTCAAAAAAAGGTTGTTGAGTACATGATTGCATTGAGATTTTGGAAATTGACCCTAAATTTATCACCAATCAACCACGAACCAAACATAACCACCAAAGTGAGGACAAAGTGAATGTGAAATTTTAGAGATATACAATTTACTGCACTATATACATATCAATATTTATAATTAAATGTGTAGGTAATTTTAATATCTATTAGACATCAAATTTATCCCCTAAAACCCTAATTATGTTATATTTAGTGATGCCTTGACCTTATTCCATGATGGGGATCAAATCCTTTAATTGTGAATCAATTATGTAATGTGATTTATTCTATGATGTCAAATATATTTCTAATTGTCCTAAGGTTTGTCTAGAGTTAGAATTTAATTTTTCTTTGAGAGGATTTTTAAATTGTCTTTATTTTTTTTTCCTTCTTATTTGTAGTGGTTTTAATTCCCTAGTTCAAGTAACTATAGTTTGGATCAAACATAACTATTAGAATTTGGACAAGATATAAATCTTCAAAAGTTCCTTAAAAAGGTAGTTAATTTGTAACTTGTGTGAGAAGGTAAATTTAATGTTGCTTCCAACTCTTCCCTCTTAGGTTCATGTGTGAGATCGTATCTTGATGTCTCACACATGTGAGAGAATCCCTAGGAGCTATCATAGAGAATAATATTCAAAATACATTTCTCATCCCAATACTTGCATGTCTGAACACAAGTGATGGAAGAGGGATGAATTGAAATTTAAGTGACACCTCATTTGAGAAATAAAAATGACATTGCATCCATTATATATAAATATTTTTTGGAAGTTTTGAAAGGTTATTTCATTTTAGCTCTTCTTTTGATTTTTGGGTTTTTCACTTCTTTATTTTGGAGAGCTATAGAAAGTTTGTGGGGGGGCTTGGACTTTGAGTATGAAGGGGTTGCATGGTCTCTTGGAAGATCTTAATAGAGACTATTCACAACCATTTTTTGGAGAGTTAGGTCCTTTATTTTCATCAAATGTATGCAATAAGTTTGTTAAGATAAAATTATGTTATTAGAGCTTCATATTTTATGCGTGGTCTTGATTGATTGATATATTTTTTTGTTTTGGGTGAGATATGTTTTGTGATGGTTTAGTATCTCTCATTTCGTGAGACCAACCAATGTATAGGGTTGAAAGAGGTGAGAACCTCCATGGGAAATGAATTACCTTATTTGTAAAGGAAAATATTGGGTAAAGTACCTTTGTGATATTTAAGATGTTTTGTGAAAAGAATACTGATATGTTTCATATGAGACTATGATGGAAAGAAACGTGTCATCTCCTATGAGGGATTATTTTACATCATATGAAGAATTATTATATTTTATGGTTATATTTTTCTTCATTTTGTAGAAAGTATCCTATTCATCACTTTAATGCATATTGTGTATAATTAATTTGTGTGTAAAGTTGTGGGTAGAGATTTTTTTTGGTTTTATCTTTAGTTTGAAAAAAATATTGAGTCATTTCTTTGGAATAAATCAATTTTCTTAAAGGCCTCCAGCCCAAAAATGGACTTGTGAGAAATTCCAATAGATGGGAGGTGAGGAAATTCATTGGCTTACTTGAAAAGGTTGTTTTACAAATTTTGGAGGATCAAGTGTGATGATTTCTTTGTTATTGGAATGATTGTTTTGATTTTTAAGCATGAGTTAAAAGTTATATCGTTCTCGTTCATACTTGGGGAGAGTGTCGGTGCAAGTTTTGGTGTAATACACCTTTAATGTTTCCTATAAATATTTTATAATATCATAAAAATTGTAAATGGATTTTGATGAACTACAACTGATTGTATGTTTCAAGTCATTTTGTTGATGATCAACTGAGTTACAGATGTGATGATAGACATTAATCAGTTAATGCATTGTCATTGATGTCAAATTATTTGATTATCATTATGGTAAAAAATAGCTATTATGAGTTAAAGATCTGGAACAAACAAATTTTATGTGGTTAGTAATTGAAGAGTTCTTTATACACCAAGTAACAGTGTACACCAAGTAAATATAGTGTATACCAAGCACGTGATAACTGAGCTAGGGATTGCCGACACATCACGGTATTGACTGAGCAATTTAATCAAACTGAGGATGACTAAAATGATGAGCTGGAAAATTGATGATTCTGAGGTAATTGATAAGATTTGTTACGAAGATCAAATGGCTATCAAAATTCAAGGATGATCAGACGAAGAAGATTGAAACATTTTTTAACACAACTGTCGAGGAATGTTTAAGTGGAAAAATCAACGATGGAGATTAAGCGACAAAATCTAAAGGATGGAAATTAAATGAGCTATGATGTCTATATAAGAGATAAGAGATTCATTATGAATCATATATATTGATGCACATACATGAAAAATTCATGCATGACTGATCAAACTGGTTGAAGACAGAACCGAGCATTTTTGCATACAACACTGAGCGACAGAGAAAAGAGCATTTACCGAGCAGAACAGAGTATGAAGAATCAGAGGAATTGAAGTGAACAAATTGATCAGAGGTATTATGTACTTAGCATAGATCTGAAAATCTTCAAACAGAGTTTTATTTTAATTAGATCATTACTGTATCATTTTAACCATTGTTACAGATAAATATCTTAACTGAGTAGGATGTGAAAGTATTTATTATGACATTCTAATGAATGTTGAGTATTTTCTTGTTGACCCCATAGTGAATAATTGGTAAAGAGAGAAATGTTAGTGATAAATCCTCTAACCAGGTCACATTTAATAGTGTGCATTGTAACCTTTAACAGGGTTGGCCCTTAATCAAGCTCACTTCAGAAGAGTGAAATATTTTGGGTTACTGGTCCCAGGTGGTTTTTCCCTTAGCAGGGTTTCCATGTTAAAAATCTATGTGTTAATGTGTATGATTTTTGTGGATTTTTATTTTTCTTTACACATTACTTTATCTACATTGATCGGTAATCATAGTATTGATTTACTACTACTTGTTATATGACTAGACAACTTGATAGTTGAGTAACTAAAGTTTGAGATCACAATTTACATTTCATTGAGTTGATTTATATGTTTGAAATTGTTGTTATATACATCTGGGAGAATTTGGGCAGTAGGATAACTAGATCTAACTAATTCACCCCCCCCCCCCACCTCTCAATTACCTAACAATTTGTATCAAAGCATACAGTTCTTAGAAGAAAATTTTTAAAGGACTTAAGCTAAAGATCAAAAGATGTATAAAAGGGACACACCTAAGCTGAACAAGGAGAAATTCTCAACATGGAAGAGAAGAATGAGACTATACCTATCAGGGATTGGAGATGACATAAAGCTATTCCTGGATACTGAATTCATCCTACCTACTAGATCTTTGACTACTAGTCATATGAGAGAGAAACATGAACACAATACTATGATGGTAGAACTTTCTTCTTCACTAACTGGTGCTGAATTTGGGGATATTAAGACATGTACATCAGCCAAGTAGATGTGTGACAAGATTACACAAGTTAATGAAGGAGATGTAAATGTGCAAAGAGCTAAAGTTGAAAGTCTCCAAGGAAAATTTGATGACATGGGAATGAAAGAAGGAGAAAGAATAACACAGTATAGTAACCAAACCAAGGAGGTTGTGAATTTTATTCATGGATCAGGTGGAGGTATTGATGAAGACACTATTGTGAGTAAGATTCTTATAACTTTTTTGCATATTTATTCTATAAGAGTCTCTACAATACATGAAATGAGAGCAGCACCTGGAAACAATATTACTATTGATAGCCTTGTCAGTACACTAATTTCATTTAAGCTGAACAATTTTGACAACAATGTTGTTCCTACTGTTGATACTGCATTTTTGTCCTCTCTGAAAATTAGTAAATCTGGTAGTAAACACATGATAAGAAATGATAGTGGTAGTGATGATAGAGAAATTAATGAACTTGAAGCATTAATGGCTAGAAGATTGCATAAAAGTAAAGGAAGGTATAAAGGTAAACTACCTTTGATATGTTTTAATTGTAAAGAAATTGGACACTTTGCTGCCAGATGCCCAAACAGAAAAAGTGATGAAAGAAATGAAAGATCTAATGACAGAAAAGATGATCGAGAATATAGAAGCAACCGATAGTATGACAGAAGGATTAATGGAGATTACAAAGACAAAGGAAACAAGGCATGTTACATTGTTGAAGATAAAGATAAAGACACCGACAATGACACTGATGAAGACATTGATATGGTATTTGTAGCTTTGAAAGAAGATTTAGAAGAAGATGAAAGGTATGTTGAAACAACACTTATTTCTAAAGTTAGCAAGCATGACATTTGGGTTATTGATAGTGGCTACACACATCACATGATTGGAGATAAAGAAAAAATTGAATTTCTTGAGCATTATAATGGTGGATATATTAGAATGGGAAATGATACACCTTGTCAAATAAAAGTAAAAGGTACTATATTGTTGAACAACAAGATCAAATGTGAGAATGCATATTGGATGAAAGTACTTAATTACAATATTTTGAGTGTTTCACAATTGAATAAAATAGGTCACCGAGTTGCATTTGAAAATAAGAAAGCTAGAATTTATGATGAAACAGGAAATTTGATCGGCACTGGAGAACAATCAAAAGGTAATCTATTCTATCTTGACACTACTGAAACTACTTGTTTTTTGGCTAAGAATGAAGATATATGGTTGTGGCATGAGAGGCTATGTCATGTAAACTTTGACAACATGTTAAGATCAGTAAGAAAAGAAAATTAAGAGGCTTACCGAGATTATCTAAACCTGACCATGTTATGTGCAAGAATTGTCAAATGGGAAAAATGTTGAAATCCAGTTTTCAAAGCAAGAATTTCTCTTCTAATGATATTTTGGAGTTAGTTCATATAGACCTATGTGGACCAGTCATAACACAGAGTTATTATGGTGACAAATACTTTATTTTATTTTTTGATGACTAATCTAGAATGATGATTGTTATGTTCTTAAAATAAAAATCTAAAGCATTTAAGATGTTCATATGGTACAAAGCTAAAGTGGAAAAAGAAAGTGGTAAGGAACTAAAATGTTTGAGATCTAACAGAGGAGGTGAATTTATTTTTGATGAGTTCACTAACTTTGGTAATGAGTATGGAATTAAGAGATAGGTCTCTGCATCGAAAACATCACAATGGAATGGGATTTCTTAAAGAAGAAATAGATCAATTGTGGATTGTGCTAGAACACTCATGATTGAAAAGAATGTTGCACAAGTATACTAGAGGGAAGTTTTTAGTACTATTGTATACACACTTAACCCAGTACAACTGAAGAAAGATACAAACAAGACACCTTATGAATTATGGTATGGTTATACACCTACTGTGAGTTATTTTAGAATATTTGGAAGTCAATGCTATATTTTGAAAGATGATAGAAATGAAAAATTTGACTCAAAAGGTGATGAAGGAATATTTCTAGGATATTCAACTAAGAGAAAATATTATAAATGTTTGAACAAGTCTTCTAACAAGATCATTGAAAGTACAAATGTAAAAGTTGATGAATTTGTTGATAAAAATGAAGAGGAAAGGAAAAGAGAAATATTATGTACTATAAAATTATCACAATATTTATCACTAATTACATAATATTATGTACTTTGAAATATTTATTTCCCTAGTGTTATCACAATAATACCTATGCACTAGAGGTATTATGTACTTAGCATAGATCTGAAAATCTGCAAATAGAGTTCTATTTGAATTAGA
Source organism: Thuja plicata (assembly GCA_018584345.1). Classification (NCBI taxonomy): domain Eukaryota; kingdom Viridiplantae; phylum Streptophyta; class Pinopsida; order Cupressales; family Cupressaceae; genus Thuja; species Thuja plicata. Next base: position 528,102 of record MU228503.1, read on the forward strand.
CCATTACTGTATCAGTTTAAACATTGTTACAGATAAATCTCTTAACCAAGTAGGACGTGAAAGTCTTTATTATGACATTCTAATGAATGTTGAGTGTTTTCTTGTTGACCCCATAGTGAATGACTGGTCAAGAGAGATCTGTTAGTGATAAATCCTCTAACCAGGTCACATTTAACATTTTCCATTGTAACCTTTAACAAGGTTGGCTCTTAACCAAGCTCACTTCAAAAGAGTGAAATATTTTGGGTTACCGGTCCCAGGTGGTTTTTCCCTTAGCAGTGTTTACATATTAAAAATATATGTGTTAATGTGTATGATTATTGTCTATTGTTATTTTTCTTTACACATTACTTTATCTTCATTGATCGGTAATCACAGTATTGATTGACTGCTACTCGGTAGATGACTAGACAACTTGATAGTTGAGTAACTAAAGTTTAAGATTGTAGTTTACATTTCACCGAGTTGATTTATATGTTTGAAATTGTTGTTATATACATCTAAGAAAATTTGGGATTATAGGGTAACTAGAGCTAACTGATAACCCCCCCCCCCNACTGATACCCCCCCCCCCCCCCACCCCCCTCATTTATCTAACAGATTTCATTGGTCCTATTACAGAGAAAATATATTTTAAATTAGGTTTGTTGGTGTAGTGTAGAAAATTGATCATTTTGAAGGAATAAAGTTTTCTCTGAGATTTAATATCCTACTTTACATTTGAAAAATCAATTTTTTTTTATTAAAATTAGCAGCATAACAAGGGTGCTAACCCTAACACAACCACAATCCAAAGGCATCAAAAGAGATCAACAACACAATAACAGAGGTGTTGACTGTTACAAATAAGGCCAAGAAAGGAACACTAAAAAAAATATTAGTAACCCACCTCAAGAGTGGGTAGAAGGCTCACCCACAATGTGGGGAGGTGAATGAGAAGCTAAATAATTAATTTTTCTATGTTTTGGGATAATTTTCCAAGCAATACTATCACTAGGATCCTGACTGCAAGAGGGAAGTGGTGAAACCCCATTAGAAATATTGTCAGCACAAGGTGAAAAGTGCTAAGAAGGTTGTACATAGTCAACCAAAGATTGGATCAAAGTAGGATCAGTGGATAGATAAAGGTCCATGTGGCTAGAGAGGTCTACACCAGTATCAGGATGAGGCATGGGAGTTGTAGATGTCATACTAACAGCATGCGCATCATTCAGATCTACAGTGAGAGAATCATCCCTAGGAGAGTTGTCATCAACCTGAGATGCATCATCAAAGGAAGAATCAAAAGCTTAGACAGCCAAATATTCCTCATTAGCATCCTTCCACCAAGTGGTAGTGCCCTTACACCATAAGAGAGAACAATCAATTTCCAAGTGACCAATAGATAAGGACCAATGACATAAAAATGAGCTTCCCTCATAATCAACTAGTTGAGTCCATGATATTTCCCCAACCATGAGAACCATATCTCCAGAGAGAGGTGTGGAGATATCAATGTCAACCAAAATGTGTGTAAAGGTAGAGAGACCCATGGAAGTAGTGGTATCATCCACCTTTAGAAAATGAACAATAGAGTTTTTGATGGCCTCGAAACAAGAGTTCTCCCAAAAATAAAGAGAACAATTGTGAAGATGAACCCACAAGAGACTTACATTGACAGGTTTAGACAGACAGTTGAGGAAGATAGCCCAAGGTTTGGCCAAAAGAGAGTGATTCCCCCAAGCCCAAAACTTACTCATCACTAGATCTCATTCCACAAAGGAAGGAAAAATAGTAACGAAAAGCCCCTTGGCACAACGTAAAAGCTTAATGGTACCTAACACCAAAGGTATTCCAATATTTTGTTACCCAACATTGAAAATTAGGTAGAGAAGGATATAAACCATCAAATATCCACACTAACCCACAACATTGGAAGTAATCCACATTTTTAACCACATTCTGGACACACATCACCACAAGGGAGGTATTGGCACAAGCCAAAGGTTTATATTTCACCTTTAGATGAATATTTGTAGAAGACCTATCAACACAAGAAAAGCTTCATCCATCAGCAATAGAAAGATGCTTGGGGCTTCTGTCATTCATATTCCTACCAATGGGAACCACATCAAAATAAACTAGGAAAGTGTCATCCAATGCATCCTCAAGAAACATATACCTACCCATAATGAGTGAAGATGTAGAAAAACCCTAATTTTTATGCCCCATGACCATTCCAAAGCCTATACGGAAACTAGATATTGGACAAGAAATGCCCAAACCCATGGGGGGAACGAAGAAGCCCCATTAGTAGGTACATAAGCCAAAGGGTTAAAACTATTGGCAAGAGACACTGGTCTTTATGTCTTGTATGTTTTCATTGATGGAAACCATAAATGTTTCTTTTGGTCACTTGTCAAATTTTGTTGATACCGAAGGATTGGTTATAAATTTGGCTAAGTATAAAGGAATGAGGACAGTATATAGGTCACCGTAACTGCTTCCTTATGGACAAATAAATTTTATTTTTGAGAAGAAAAACTAGGGAAAGCTTAAATTAGGTATACTTTACCTTATTATAGCTTCACAGAGCTTGGATATTTTAGATGAACAAGTTATAGAGTTTTGAGTATCAATTTTCCAGTGATTAGAGATAAACAGTGAAACTGTGTTGATAGATCATTCAGTGATCCTATCTGTTTGATTTGTTTAGCTATTTTGGAGTTTTTGTTGGTATATCCAACATGGTAGAAGATATATATTCTATTTTTCAATGTTTGGATGACATTTTTATTGAAATTTGGCTGACACTCTACACATTATCCATTTTTTTCTTAAGGTCTACCAGTGATAAAATTATTTTTGAGATCGGATATATAAGATCCAATTTTGTGTTGATTTATATGTGTGATGGGTAGAGATGATATTTTATTGATTGATATATATTTTTGATATGCAAAGGAGGTGAATGCAATAGTTAGGTTGAAGATTGAGCAAAGATTTCAGTACTACACCTACATGGAACTTCTTTAGCATATTTGATGCTATGTTTCAGTTTATCTTTTGGATTGTAGTTCATATATGTTTTATAAGGAAGTGAGCCTTTCTAATTTGTGTTGGAATAATGGAAAATTTGTAATTTTAATGTGTTGGCATTGATATCAACATAGGAGAGGAATTGATAAGATGAAGTGATTAGAAGACTAGATTGGTTGTAGCTAAATTTTTTGTAGGATAGCCAGTGAGCAGAGTGTTCAAAGGTTTGGTGAGAAGTGGATATAAAAGATATGGATTCATGCATGTAGAGGGAGAATTTTAAATATTTTTAGCATGTTCACACAAATTTTTAGAGTGTTTCAAGTAGATTTGGATAGGTAAATAGGTTACAGAAGTTTACTAGAAGAAAAGGTGATAGTCGGTGTTAACTTAACAGGAAGATAGAAAGAGGTCGAGTGTACTCAACAGAGAAATAATTTCATGGATCGCATCTTGGAGTGTGTCTAGGATATACTTAGGTATTCTCACCTCAAAGGGTTTATACTTTTGAGGTCCACATAGCATATTTTTGTTATCTCAGAGCCTTACAGGCAATGTTCTTGAGGTTCGGTAAAGAAGTGTGCAAAATCCAATGGTTTGAATGGACTGAGATGTTAATGTTCTATTCATGATGTTTTACGATGTTCTTAAATTATGTGCTTGATGATTTGGTGATCCACATGGATTAGAAGGTTCTGATTGGGGGAATTTTTGGTCAATGATATATTTTTATTTGTGGTGTTTTTTCTTGGTCGACCTAGTAGGTAAATCACATTGCGCAAGTACAAAATATGTTATAAGTTATATTTATGATCTCAAGGTGGTTTTTATAGATGAAGGACATGATCTAAAGGTTAGACATGGATCAGGTATATGAGAATTGGCACGTTGATTTGAAGAATTTGTGAATTAAGTTTTGTCGACCTAGTTCTTGGTATAAGATGATGAAGTAGGGAAAATTCAAGAGTGTAGAAGTGGAAGAATGATTGTGCACACCAGGAATTTCTCATAGAGAAGTTGTTGAGATCTCTTGAAGGCTAGATTTTTTATTCTAAGGATTCAAAAAGGATTTGAGCAAAGATCGTAGTTGAGCTTTAATGGAACTGACTTTGGCATGAGGTAGATGTTGTTATCTAGTTCAAAAAATCTTTAGATCATTGTAATGATAAATCTAAAGGTAGTGAGCCTTCCTTAGGGTTGTACCCCAAGTAATTTTTATTTGACCAGTGAGCTCTAGACAGTGAGCCTAAATGCAAGTTCATTCCCCATATATATTGTAATAATTTTTTACTTCTAACAAGGTATTTACTTATTGTGGGTAATCAATCCCACCATGGTTTTTCCCCTAACAGGTTTTCCATGATAAAAATCTAGTGTCAAGCATTGTGGATGTGTTTTAGACTTATTTATTTCATGCTTATTATTTAAATACATAATCAGATCTAAATATTAGGATTGTAAGCTTGATAAGTTTATGTGCTAAAGGGGTTTTAAAGATTGATGAGTTTTGAGACTTTGATTATTGGGAACAACTAATTCACCCCCCCCCCAACCCCTAGTTGTTCATTGCCATAGTNGGGAACAACTAATTCCCCCCCCCCCCAACCCCTAGTTGTTCATTGCCATAGTATCAACAATTGGTATCCTAGATTTGGTCCCTTGAAGGAAGCTTAACAAGCTTGAGTGAGATCCGCTATGGAAACTTAAAGAAAGGACAGTCCAAGGTTTGAAGGCACCAACTACACAATATGGAAAGGATGGATGATTATACATATGAGATGCATTGGTGAGGAATATTAAAATATTAAAAAGAACTCTTATACTCCTGCATATCTATCCTCAGTCTCAGCTAATGAGAAGAAACAATTTGAATGCAATATGAGATCAAAGGAAGAATTACTTAGTGCCCTATCAGATATGGAATACACAAATGTGATGGATCTAGAGATTGCCCATCAGATTTGAACCAAGTTGGAGACTACATGAAATTTATGCACATGTAAAGAAAGAAAAGTTGCAAAGCTTGAAAGGAAATAATGAAGCACTAAAGATGGCAGAAGATGAGAAAATTATCTCCTACATGCAAAATATTAATGAGCTAGTTTGTGGAATCAGATGTGCTAGTGGAATATTGGAGGAAAATGAGATTGTTTCAAAGGTACTGAGATCACTGCCTCTTACTTATAAAACAAATTTTGTTGCAATTGAAGAAATCAATATTGTTGCCACTTTTACAAGAGACACTTTGGTTGGTAAGTTTTCTATATTTGAAATGAGTGAATTTGGTGATTATTTGCCTAAGGTTGAAGTTATTTTCAAAGCCACTATATCTGGAAGAGGAATGTATAGAGAAGATCAGGGTGAGAGACCCACAAGGAGAGTATCTGTAAGAAATAAAATATGGGGTGTGGTTTTAGTTTTTTATTATTCTATCTTACATTTAAAGAATGTGTTTTGAAATGTTGGGGGTAAATAAGATGCTCTCCTTTTATCCTTAGATATGAAAATAAACGATCCAAATTGATTAACACAAAAGGAAGGATCAATGTATAATTGAATCAATCATCTGGAAACAAGAGCAAAGAGGAAGATCTTAAATACCCGTTTATTTATTTGAATGTGTAATAGATTAAGAAAGATTGATAACTTTAATGGAAATGGGTAGGAGAAAAGTGCTAACCTTCAAATGTTGTAAATCTAAAGAATGTTGTTTTCGGGGGTCTGCACTCAGTTTCTAGAAAATCTGAGACCGAATCTAGAATAGAAACGTAGAGACAAACAAAACCTAGAAATATTTTTCCATTTTGACATAGTTCCAATTTGTACCCTCAAGTCAATGTCACCATTGACCCAGAATTTTTGATTCCAACCTAGGGCAGAATTGACCTAAAAATTTGTAGACTAAAAATCTTTTTTCGGATCCCAAAATTTTGCCAAAAAGGGTATCTGAATTTGCACTTTGATTTGTTTTTTCGAATCTATACCTGCAAGAAAAATGGTTTGTTTGTTGGGGGGAGGGGTTTGCCTTGGTCAAACCCTAGTTTTGGAATTAACCTCAAAGTATAATTGAAATTGCATAAATAAAACAAAGTAAATGAACAAATTCACCTTGCTTGTAGAAGTCCTTGTGGTGGATTCAAATCCGTGAATCCACAAGTATGTATGCACCAAAAAGGATGTAGAATGTAGAATGTAGAATGTAGAATGTAGAATGTAGAATGTAGAATGTAGAATGTGGGATGTAGGATGTCTTCAATCAATTGCTTGTAGATCTTCAACACCAATCTTGAATGGGTTTTTTAATAGGAAGAGGCTTGGAGGAATGTAGATGGAGAAATCATCAACAAGAGGGCTCCATGGAGCTTGAATCCTTTAATGGCCACCAATGGATCTCCTTGATGAAAATGAGTGCTTGAGAAGTGCTTGAGAATGGATGAATACTTCAATGGCTACTTGGATTGGTTCAAATATTTCTTCTCCACCTTTGGATCTCACTTTCAAGTCTTTGAATTCTTGCAATTATGCTTGATGATCATGGTTAGAGAAAATGAGAGGAGAAAGCTTCCTTTTATATGAATTTAGGGCACAATCTTCTAGAGAGGCCTACATAGGAGAATTAAATTCCAATTAGAACCATGCCCCTAGAAGGGGACCTATATTTAATATAATTTAAGATTTGTTGTTTCAAAGACTGAAACTGCCGACCCGGAAGAGGGAATTAACTTTTTCCAAAGACCGACATCAGAAAACCCTAAAATTCTGAAATTTGAATCACAGGCCTAGAAAAGGTTGATTGTGACCTAGGTCAAGGTCGAGGTTGAATTTGACCCTGAGGTCAAAGTCCCATTTTTTCAGTCTGGGGTGTTAGAAATAGGCTAGAAAAAGTAGAAAAGGGGCAGAACATGGGGAAAAAGCTAGATCCAAGTCTGGAACCCATTCAAGGCCCTTGACATGACCCCAAACCACTTACTTGGAAGGCTAATCTAGTCTACAATGGAAGTGCTTCCATTTTCTGACTATACATTTAGCCCCCACTTTAGCAAGAGTATGGACTCGATGCAAAATCTTGGTAAAGGAGATCATAAAGAATAGATAATCTTATTGAAATCAAAAGGGACAAAGAAATCCTAAATCTCCCAAGGAACTTAAGTCTTTATCAACCCTAAGATCACAATAAGAGAGACATCACCAGTTAAGGAGAGAGAGAGAGAGAGAGAGAGAGAGAGAGCCTATATCCCATTGTGAACCACACAAGGAAATAGTGCAACTGGAAAGATGGAGTTGAACCGCCTAGTGAATGTGGCTACTCACTAGTCAACCCATCAGGGAGATCCATTCTTAAGGACACCTTTTGACCTTAAGGGATCAAAACATTGTAAATTAAAAATGGAGGGATCAAGAGATCCATGTAAATTTAAATTGGAGGGATCAAGAGATCCTAAAAAGTAAAATATCCATGCTTTAAGGATTAGTCTTTAATCCATAAAGGGAAAAGGTTTTAAGTTTTGAAAATATTTTGAAAGTGCGTGTGTGCAAAAAGTGAGTAGAGTGTATGCCCCTACATTAAAGTCATTGCTAACACTTTAACAGGAGAAATGGCTTTGACAAAAACATAAACAACTCTACTGATTATGTTTCCACTATGAGATGTCCCCAAACAAAGACAAATCAAGGGAAATACCACATAAACATACAAACAACACATAAGGGATCTACCTAATGTGGGGTCAGTATGATCATAAGATAATATGTATATATAGATATGATATTATTGAAAATGAATTGACATCATTCCCCAAAGAAAGTAGAACTACGATCACAATGGAGGAAAGAAAACTCAATAGTTATGAAGAAGAGTCTTTTCGAACCACAACATGGAGACCAAAAAGAATCAGTGCTACCATGTCACAAATCCAAGCGGACTACATAACGAAAACATTTACCAACAATAGCACAAGTAAAACATAACATGAAAATAACATATAGAAGAGTAAAGATACATATAGAGGAATTATACAACAGGTTTGATTCCTTTATCACCTTGCACCAACAAAGTAACAAGGGTCGTATAAAAGAGTCTAAGAAAAATTTATCAAATATATTACGGGAGAAGTACAATACAATAGGAAAACACAAAAAGGGATACCATAAAGGATAAGCCAATCAGGCACATCACCTACTCTCCCAATTTCTATTTATATCATTTAGGGAACATGGGAAACTCGCAAGAGGGACTATATCCAATACAGTAGGAATAATAGCCAGTTCCAAACAAGGATCCTCTTGAGAATTGCATTTCTCAATGCTAGGTGTAATTGTCAATTAAGTTGAGAGCATATGAGGTAATTCAGTATCAAGATCAATGGTCTCATATTCATCATTAAGATAAATAGGATCATCAAGAGTGACCTCCTCATCAAGATTAATTAAAATGGGATCTAAGATGCAAATAGGATCATCATACTCATTCATCTTAACATCATTATGAATATTAACTTCTTCCAACACATCAGGCATATGTTGGTCGAAAGAAGGTAAAGAATTTTGAAGAATAGAAGCATGGACCTTAGCATTATCTCTACACTTCTTACGACATTCATTAGCAAATTTATTACATTTTTCTTTGTTTGACACATGTGGAGAACTAGGAGGAATAACAACTGGTTCCTTTACAGTTTTTGTAGGAGGATTAGTAAGATTCACAGTAGGCTAAGAAGCAACACTGGGAAGTTGAGTAATAGAGTTAGCAGTAATGGATAAAGGGGGTATAGAAGGAGTGGGAAAAACACCACGGTTAAGATCTATCTAAGGCATGCTTAACTCAACTATCTTACGATGTTTATAGGCTTGATATGAATTAAAAAGGTTATCAAGGTGAGGAGGACATGAATTAGGTAATGAAGGCCAAAATAGATCAAGAGTAGCACAATCTCTAGGCCTAGAAGGTTGATACAAACTATGATTAATCATTTTTACTTCTCCATTATGAATGAACTTAAGAAATTTATGAATAGGAGAAGAAATAGTATGAAAATAAGTTATCCAAGGCAAACCAAATTTGACTTGAAATTGATCAAAAGTAGGAACAACAATGAAGGTAGTATCTACAACCTTTCCACAAAGTTCAACAGGCAAGTTAATAGAACCAAGTGCAGGATAGAGAAAACCATTGCAAGTTTGGATCCATGCATAGATGGATCATAACAATCACGTTGTAGGTTTCTCATAAAATGATTTTCCTTAGTAATGATATCTATTAAAGATGTGGGATCAACAAGACAACCACATGTAGGAATCTTTGCAATCCTAGCATAAATATAAAGGGGACCATCGGGAGCCTTAATAGTCTTAGAATCATCAAAGGTAATTAAAAGTTCCTGAGGTCACTTATCCTTAGTTTGTTTCTAAGGTTTAGGTGGAACTTGAAGATGAGGTGGAGGCAAAGGATCTTGAACAGTAGGTTGCGATGAAATAACACTCTCCACATGATTAACAATGTGATTAAGATCATCCATCTTCAAATTGTAAACAATATCCACAGAACATGGTTGAGCGATGGTATTAGTATCATGTGTAGGTAGAGGATTCGTATAGATTTGAAGGTTTTGATTAGGAAGAGAGACAGGTCTTTTCCCATTACCATAAAAAATATCAATAGATAAAGCATTAGAATCAATTAATTCTTGAACTTTATGCTTTAGAGAATAAATTTTTTTAGTATCATGGCCATTCTGGAAAAATGGTATTGGCAAAAATATTTAGAATAAAAGGATTTTGAAGCTATCGTAGTAGGAAGGAGAGGTAAAATAGGAGGAAAGGTAATCATATTAGCACTTAACAACCTACTCATAATACAATGTAAAGATTCAGAGAGAGGAGTGAATGTACGATTCATACGAAAATCAGTGGATGCAGAAGTGGCATTGTGGGATGCAACAGTAACTTGATTAGCAACCGCATTCATATGTTTATTAATCTTGACATAGTTGTTAGGTTTATGAAACTTATTAGGATTAGGAGTAGTGTCACTCTTATCAAGTGGAACAGGAGCCATTGGAGTGTTGCTCTCAAATTGACTTACTTGTAATTGATAATGATGAAGTGTTGCATAAAGTTGTTGAAAAGAGGTAAATTCAGTAAGTAGAATCTTATCTCTAATATCCTTTTGTAAATTTGAAATAAACATATATTGAATATCAATATCAAGAACAGGATAAGAAATATGAGCATACAACTGTTTAAATCTACCAATAAAATCAGTTAATTTTTCCTTAATGTTTTTTTTATAATGCATTAAATCAGTTAAGGAAACTTGTGGACCAATGTTATTTTGAAATTCTTGAATAAAGGTATTAGAAAGTTTTGGAAAAGAATCAATAGAATAAGGAGGTAAAGAACAATACCATTGAAAATCCTTATCAAAAAAATTTCTAGCAAACAATTTAGCTAAAATCCTATGGTCATGAGCATAATCACTACAAAGGATTTGAAATTTTTTAACATGAGTAACAGGATCGCCTTTACCATTGTAATTCTCAAGATGGGGCATATCGGTTTGTTGAGGAACAGTAGCATGAATAATGTCTAAGGATAAAGGACTACCCATGTCACATGTAGGAATGCTAAACTTGGATTGAGTTAAGGATGCAAGTTGTTGTTGTAGAGATGACACGATTTGAGACAAACTAATAATTGTGGAATCATTAGAAGACAAGCATTAGGAATACTAGGAAAAGTGTAGGAAGTAGTAGGAATGGAAGACACAACTGTTGGAACACTTGGAACCACTGTTGGAAGGGGATTAGACTAAGTAAAAGGTACACTATGATATGAAGGTTGTGAGGTAGGTAGAGATACCGTTTGAACACTCATGAGAATAGATGAAATTGGGAGAGATGTAGTCATCAAAGGAGGAGTATAAGTAGGAATGCTAGGTAAAGGAACAGAAGAAGGTCCCTCACTAGTGATAGGAGGAGTGAATCCTAGATCTTGAGCCTCTTGTGTTAAAGGTTTAACAGTCAATTGCACAAGATGAGTGATACCATGCAAGAGATTAATACCTTGATCACTATCACGAAGGACTTTCTTAAGAGCCTCTATAGCTTGGATGGAATCTTGATTATGGTTTTCTTGAATAAGCCAATTTCCCATTTTATCAAGATCAGTTGAATTTTTTGCACTTGTTCAGGGGGGACTCTTAAAGCATCATCCTCATCATGAGATGAGTGAGAAGAGTTATACTCCATAGAAGGATTGGAATCATGAGTGATCAAATTGTCATTCCGCATCCTAAGGAAAGGAGAGGATGACTTGGGATCAAAGAAACCCATAAGTCTATGGCTTCTTCTAATTGGGATACTATCAGTAGGACTGGAAGTGGTAAATCTCATACACTAATGCAATGCAAATGAACTAATTTAGGAAACAGAAGATTGATTTTTAATTTTTGAAATGTAAATGCAAGAACATAAAAGAAAGCTAATCTAATATGCATGCAAGATCTAACATAAAAGATGTAAATCTAACACCAAAATGTAAGATATAAAATATGGGGTGTGGATTTAGTTTGTTATTATTCTATCTTACATTTAAAGAATGTGTTTTGAAATGTAGGGAGTAAATAAGATTCTATCATTTTATCCTTAGATATGCAAATGAAGGATCCAAATTGATTAACCCAAAAGGAAGGATCAATGCATAAATGAATCAATCATCTGGAAATAAGAGAAAAGAGGAAGATCTTAAATACCCATTTATTTATTTGAATGTGTAATAGATTTAGAAATATTGATAACTTTAATTAAAATGGATAGGAGAAAATTACTAACCTTGAAATGTTGCATATTTGAAGAATGTTTTTTTTGGGGGTCTGCACTCAGTTTCTAGAAAATCTGAGATTGGATCTAGAATAGAAATGCAGAGATGAAAAAAACCCAAAAATATTTTTATGTTCTGACATAGTTTTGATCTGTACCCTCAAGTCAATGTCACCATTGACCTAGAATTTCTAATTTTGGCCTAGGGAAGAATTGACCTAAAAAGTCTCAGACTGAAAATCTATTTTTAGATCCTGAAAGTTTGTCGAAAAGGGTATCTAAATCTGCACTCTGATATGTTGTTCCAAACCTGTACCTACAAGAAAAATGGTTTTCTTGTTGGGGGGGTTTACCTTGGTCGAACCCAAGTTTTGGAATTAACCTCAAAGTATAATTGAATTTGCATAAATAGAACAAAGTAAATGAACAAATTTACCTTGCTTGTAGAAGTCCTTGTGGTAGATTCAAATCTGCAAATCCACAAGTATATATGCACCAAAAAGGATGTAGAATGTAGAATGTAGAATGTGGGATGTAGGCTATCTTCAATCAATTTATTTTAGATCTTCAACACCAATCTTGAATGATTTTTTGAATAGGAAGAGGCTTGGAGGAATGTAGATGGAGAAATCTTCAACAAGAGGGCTCCATAGAGCTTGAATCCTTCAATGGCCACCAATGGATCTCCTTGATGAAAATGAGTGCTTGAGAAGTGCTTGAGAATGGATGAATGCTTCAATGGATACTTGGCTTGCTTCAAATATTGCCTCTTCACCTTTGGATCTCACTCTTCAAGTATTTGAATTCTTGCAATTATGCTTGATGATCATGGTTAGAGAAAATGAGAGGAGAAAGCTTCCTTTTATATGAAACTAGGGCACAATATTCTAGAGAGGCCTACATAGGAGAATTAAATTCCAATTAGACACATGCCCCTAGAAGAGGACCTATATTAAATATAATTTAATATTTGTTTTTCTGAAGACCGAAACAGCTGACTCGGAAGTGGGAATTAACATTTTCCAAAGACTGACATCCGAAAACCCTAAAATTTTGAAATTTGAATCTCGGGCCAAGAAAAGGTTGATTGTGAACTAGTTCAAGGTTGAGGTTGACCTTGACCCAAAAAGGTCTACCTTGACCCTAAGGTCAAAGTCCCAGTTTTTTAGTCTGGGGTGTTAGAAATAGGCTGGAAAAAGTGGAAAAGGGGCAGAACATGGGGAAAAATCCAAATCCAAGTTAGGAACCCATTCAAGGAGCTTGAAATGACCCCAAACCACTTACTCAAAAGGATAAACTAGTCTACAAGGGAATTTCTTCCATTTTCTGACTATACAATATCAAAGTATAAACAAGAGATCAAAGAGCTTGAAGAAGAAGAGAAAGAGCTTCAGGAGTTGGAAGCACTAATTACCAAATTAAACCTAAAGAATCAGGTAAGTATTAAGGAATGATGCCCCTAAAATGATTTTCATGCAATAAAATAGGAAATTTTGCCTCTAGATGTCTAAAGAGGGCTGCTAAGTTCAATTCCAATAGGTCAAGATTTGAGAAAAGGTGTTATTGTGTTGTTGATGATGAAGGTATCACTAATAATGAGTCTGACATTATTAGAGTTGAAGATGAAAATGTAATTATTTTCATTAAATAGGATGAAGCTAGTTTAGATTATTATAAGTCTAAAATTTCTACTAATAGTGTTGTTGATGAAAAGGCCTTATCTACTCAAGTGGTTAAAGGGGATGAATGGATTATTGATAATGGTTTTTCACATCACATGACTGGTGACATGAGAAAGTTTATCAACTATTAAAAACATGATGGTGGTACAGTAAGATGGGGTGATAATAGTGGCAGTATGTGGAGGAAGAGGATCCATTTCTCTAGATGGTAAGAACACAACTGATGATGTACTATATGTGGAAGGTATGATGTGTAATATTCTTAGTGTTGGATAATTAGTGGAAAAAGGACACAGATTTCATTTCAAAGATGGCAGATGCATGATTGTGAATGAATGTGGAATAGATATTTCTACAAAATAAAAGACCAAAGGTAATGTATTTCATCTAAATTGTGCAGAAAAGACTTGTTTGATTACAAAAATAGATGAGAGTTGGTTATGGCATAAAAGGCTATGCCATGTGAACTTTGATAACATTATGGCATTAAGTTATAAACATAATGTTAGCGATTTTCCAGCAGTGAAGAAGCCTGCAAATTTTACTTTCAAAGAATGTCGATTGGGTAAGCAAACTAGAACTAATTTTAGATCTAAAGTTGTAAATTCCAATAGATTATTAGATCTTGTACATACTCATTTGTGTGGTCCTGCCAAAATAAGAAGTATGCATTGATCTAGATACTTTATGTTGCTCATACATGATTACTCTAGAATGGTATGGGTGACCTTTTTAAAAGAAAATTTGAAGCACTTGATAATTTTAAGAACTTTAAAAGATTGGTTGAGACTGAGACGGGACTGAAGGTAAAGTGCTTAAGATCAAACAGAGGTAGAGAATTCACATCTTGTAATTTCAATACATTTTGTGAAATTAATGGAATAAAGAGATAGTTTTTAGCTCCGTGGATACCACAGCAGAATGGATTTGTTGAAAGAAAGAATAGAATGATTCTTGATACTACAAGGACCATGATGATTGAAGGGAAATTTTCATAAATATTTTGGAGAGAATTAGTTGGCACTACAGTATATACTCTCAACTAGGTTCAACTCAAAGGAGAGATAGGCAAGAGTTCCTATGAACTTTGGTGTGGAAATGTTCCTACTATCAGGTATTTCAAAAAATTAGGTAGTAAGTTCTACATTAAGAGAGATGAGGATATTGGGAAGTTTGATACCAGAAGTGATGAAGACATATTTATTAGCTATTCTACTAATATCAAAGCATATAGATGCTACAACAAAAGGTTTTTAAAAAAATAGTAGAAAGTGCAAATGCAAAGGTGGATGAAAAGTTTGAAATTTTATCCAAATCAGGTGGATATGAGTGTGATGATCAAAATATCATTAAAAATCAGGGAGAACAACATAATGATCATAATTAAATACAAGGTGGTATAGTGAATGAAGTTAATGATGCATACACAAGTGGAGAGGATAAAGCACAAAAGCCTAAGGTAAGACAAAATATTCCAAGGTATGTGAGATTAAATCACTTTGAAGATAAAATAATTGGGGATAGAAAAAAAGTAGTTCAAACTAGGATAAGGATTGCAAATGAAGAAGTTTGCTTAATCTCACAAGTAGAACCAAAGAATGTAAAGGAATCTTGCAAAGATGAAAATTGGTACAAAGCCATGAAAGAAGAGTTTACACAAATTCAGAAGAACAACACTTGGATCCTTGCTCCCAGACCAATGGATAAGAATGTTATTGGTACAAAATGGGTATTTAGAAATAAACTAAATGAAGATGGAGAAGTGGTCAGGAATAAGGAAAGATTGGTATGTAAAGAGTATCCACAAATGGATGGTATTGACTATGAGGAAAACTTTGCACCAGAGACAAGATTGGAAGTAGTAAGACTAATTCTTTCTTATGTTGCTCATAAGAACTATAAATTCTATCAAACAGATGTAAATCTACTTTTCCAAATGGAGATTTGGAAGAAGAAGTATGTATAGAGAAAAATGATGGATTCAAGTTGACTGGTGAACCAGACATAGTGTGAAAGTTGAAGAAATCAGTATATGGGTTTAAGAAAGCTCCTAGAGCTTGGTATTCTAGATTGGACAAGTATTTACTAAAACTTGGCTTTAACAAAGGTAATGTTGAGAGCAATCTGTATTTTAAAATTGAAAATGAGAAAATATTAATTATTTAAGTCTTTGTGGATGACATTATCTTTGGGGGTAATGAGAATCTAAGTCAAGAATTTGCTACTGACATGAAAAATGAGTTTGAGATGTCCATGATAGGAGAAATGAAATTCTTTCTAGGCTTGTAGATTACATAGTTAGATGAAGCGATATTTATATCTCAAATAAAGTATTTGAAAGAGTTGTTGAAGAAGTTTGGATTTGATGAATCCAAACTAGTAAGTACACCCATGGTGATAAAATGCAATCTAACAAAGGATGATGAATCAAAAAAGGTAAATTAGTCCAGGTATAGATTAATAGTTGGTGGTATATTATACTTGACTCATACTAGACCGGATATCATGAATGTAGTATGTCTAGTAGAAATATTTCATGTTGAACCAAAGAAGATCCATGAAGTTGCAGTCAAGAGAATATTTAGATACTTGAAAGAAATAATGGACTTTGGGATATGGTATCCCAAAGGTGACAATTTTACTCTGAAAGAATATATAGATGCAGACTGGGTTGGAGATGATGATCACAAGAAAAGTACAAGTGGTGGAGAATTCTTTTTAGGTGGAAGATTAGTTT
The DNA here is from genome assembly GCA_018584345.1 of Thuja plicata. NCBI lineage: Eukaryota > Viridiplantae > Streptophyta > Pinopsida > Cupressales > Cupressaceae > Thuja > Thuja plicata. The sequence goes on from MU228503.1 coordinate 544,355, forward strand.
CTTGGACATGTAAGAAGTAAATTTGTACTTCACGGTATACTGCAGAGGAAGAATATATTGATGTTGTTATAAATTGTACCCAGGTAATGTGGTTGACAAAAATATTGTCTGTATCAAAATTGTCTTCAATGAGCCTATTGTCGTATTTTGTGATAATTAAAGTGCTATGAATATTTCAAAACATTCAGTGCAACACTAAAAAATAAAACACATTTCAATCAAATTTCATTTACTGAGAGAGAAGGTGAATGAGAAAGAAGTAATGTTGGAGTATCTACCCACCAAGGAATAGATTGTTGATATCTTCACAAAGCCATTACCTAAGGATACTTTTGAGTATCTCATAGTTTTAAGTTAGGGGTGACTACTCCTCCTACTAAAAACTAAGATGCATCAGTCTAGATGAGCCACATGAAAATATCATTAAATTTGGATTGATGTATGAAGGCTAATACTCAGGGGGAGTAGTAAGCATGGCAAACAAAAGCTACCTAGTCATAAAAGTGCAAATATCAAGAAGCTAAGTGCTTAATCAGTGTATGGATGTCAAAATAATTTGTATGTGCAAGAAAGAAAGATGAATTTATAGAAGATGAAAAGTAAAAGGAAGTAGACATTGATTTGACAATGATAATGTTATGAGAACAATTAACAATCCTTTTAATTGATTTCAAAGGGGGAGAAAAGCATGTAAAAAACAAGTACAGATTGTAGTGCCAAAAGATGAGCTTTAGCTAAAGAGAAGAGTACATATCCAAAGGAAGAATTTGATGGGGAGAAGAGCATGTAATCATATAGAAGTAAAGGGAAGCTTGCTTCCAGGGGGATATGAGAAGTAGTAAAGAATACTTAGAGAGACTCTAAAAGATAATGAAAGATATTGTTGGCAGTACTGTTGATTATCTTTCTTGGAGTGAGACTGTTGGTTTCTGGATGCATTACTTATTTTTCACATCATATTTTTCCATCAATTCCAAAGGGGGAGATTGTTGGCATAATGGAAAATTTGGAAGTTCAATTTTTTGGCATTGATGTCAACATAGCTGAGGAATTGATCAAAGAAAGTGATCAGAAGACTAGATTGGTTGTTGCTAATTTAACTATTGCAAGATAGCTAGTGGAGTAGAGTGTTCAAAGGTTTGGTGAGAAGAGGATATGATAGATAAAAATTTGTGCATGTAGAGGAAGGATTTTGAAGGTGTTTATCATTTTCACCCAAACTTTTAGATTGTTTCATGTAGATTTGGACAGGTAAACAGGTTACAAAATCTGACTAGCAGAAAAGGTGACAGACAGTGTTAACTTAACAAGAAGACAAAAAAAGGTTTGATGTGCTCAATAGAGTAATAATTTCATGTAGTTAATCTAGGAGTGTGTATGGTACATACTCAAGTATACTCAACTCAGAGGTTTTATACTTCAGAGGTCCACATAGCATATATGTGTTATCATAGAGCCTTGCAGACAGTGTTCTTCAAGTTCAGTAAAGAAGTGTGGCTAAATCCAATGGTTGGAATGGATTTAGATGTTAATGTGTTATTCATGATGTTCTAGGATGTTCTTAAAGTATGTTTTTAATGATTTTTTGATCCACATGGATCGAAAGGACCTGATTGGTGGAATTTTTGGTCAATGATAATATTTTATTTGTGATGTTTATTCTTGGTTGACCTAGTTGGTAAATCATATTGTGCAAGTACAAAATGTGTAATCAAGGAGATTTATGACCTTTAGGTGGTTGTTATGGATGAAATCCATAATATAATTGCCAGAGATGGATTAGGTATATGAGAATTGGCACATTGATTTAAAGAATTGGTGAATTAGGTTTTGTCAACCTAGTTCTTGATTTTAGGTGATGACTTAGGAAAAAATTAGGAGCACAAAAATGGAAGAATGAGTGTGCACACTAGGAATTTCTTGCAGAGAAGTTGTTGAGATCTCTTGAAGGCTAGATTTCTTATCTGAAGGAGTCATAAAGGATTTGAGCAGAGATCATAGTTGAGATATAATGGAAATGACTTTAGCATGAGGTAGTTGTTGTTATCTAGTTCACAAAATCTTTAGATCATTGTAGTAATCAATCTAAAAGGTAGTAAGACTTCCTTAGGGTTGTATCCCAACGCATTTTTATTTGAGTAGTGAGCTCTAGGAAGTGAGCCTAAATGCAAGAGCACTCCCCATATATATTGTAATATGTTTTTACTTCTAACAAGGTATTTACTTATTGTGGGTAATCAGCCCCACCATGGTTTTTCCCCTAATAGGGTTTCCATGATAAAAATATGGTGTCAAGAATTGTGGATGTGTTTCAGATTTATTGCTTTCATGCTTATTATTTAAATATATAATCATATTTGAATATTAGGGTTGTATGCTTGATAATTTTCTTTTCTAAAGGGGTTTTAAAGGTTGATGGGTTTTGAGACTTTGATTATTGGGAACAACTAATTCACCCCCCCTACCCCGCTCTTAGTTGTTCATTGTCATAGTATCAATATTTTGTAATCTAAGAAATGAGATCTAGGGAGTGTGCCTGAATGCATGTGCATTCCCCTTATTGTACTCAAACCTTTAACAGGGTTATTACTTGTGCAGGTTAATCATTGTTGGAAGGAGGGGACACTAAGAGGGGGTGAATCAGTGTTCTATCAAACTTTATCTAATTAACCCAATTCACAAACCAAGCAATGCATAAACTAAAAAGTAAAGTGCATAAGCATAAATAGAATAATATCAACACCATAATACAAGCAATTTTATTATGGAAATCCTGTTAGGGGAAAATCCATGGTGGGGATGACACCCACATGCCAATACTCTACATAAATATTGTCTTACGATCAGTTGAAATTCACATGCATTCAGACACACTAGCTAGAGCCCACTTCTCAATAAAAAAATGTCTACAACCCATTACATAAAGGCTTACTACATTACAAGGATCAATAAAATGATCACTATAAAGTTAACTATCTAAAACAACACCTAACAATGTCTGATTATAGTTCCATGTAAGTACAAAACATAGATCTAATACCCTTTTATCACTGACTTCTCATAGACTTTGTTCTTCACCAATCAGTAACTCATATCTTTAATCCCTGCACAAATATTTCTCAACACAACTTCCATGCCTCTAAAAATGCACCAACAACCATAAAAAAACCTAATTCACTAACCTTATACTTTTGCAATCCCTGATTCAATCTCGCAATGTCAGCAAGAAGACTTCTTGGGATATGTAAATCATTTTGACCTTAACCGCCATAAATAAGATTGATATCTTAATTTAAATAAATATATTGATTTATATACCTTTAACTATGTCGACTCAATTTATTTGAACAAGCTTTGGAAACCAAAAAATTTTTACCAATTTGTGCAATAATATTTTTCACTATGTCAGCCTATTCTAACTGTCAACCTTGAAAAATGGCACTCAAAAGCTTATAACTTCTACGTGCCAAAAGGTCTTGCTATAAAACTTTGGGATTAAAAATAATATACCTTAAACATAATTTCCCTTGGTATGTACGCAAATATATTCCCTTGGTAGCCTCCATAAATCCAAAAACTAATTGTGCTGACAGTATACTCTATTCTATGCACTGTACTTAGAAAAATTTCAATCTGACTAAAGATTTAATCATTCGGTGAGTTGCTCATGTGGGATTAGGGTCTAAACATGATTTTTTTCCATTAATTAAAACACTCATGTATATACTCAATGTCTCTTTTCATCTTTCCAACAATAATTTGTGGGTTCCATCCTCACTTTAATTTTTCTATTAAACAGATTTCCATGATAAAAATCATGGTATTATGATGTTGTGGATGTATTCTTTATATTTAGTTTATTGATCTTTATTTCATTTGGTTTATGAATTAAGAAATTTTATCACAAAAGTTAAAAATAGTAGAATATTGATTCACCCCCCCCCCNTTCCCCCCCCCCCCCCCCCCTTGACTCACTATTTCTTAATACCAACAATTGGTATCAAATCTTGGAGCCTCAGAGGAAGTCTAACAGCTTGAGGAAGATCTTGATGGGTGATTTAATGGTGTCTAGCAATGTTCAAAGGAGGCTCTTGATTTCTCTTGAAGATCATGATGGATCAAATTATCATAACCTAGAATTGGAAGGCAGACTCAAGGAAGTTGAGATCTTCATCGAAACTTTGAAGGGACAATTGAATGAATCTAGGGACAAGAGGAACGGTCTTGTTGAGCAGCTAAAGTAGAAAGGAAGCAATGATGATTAACAAACCTTGAAGGAGAAATATGATGAATGTGAGCAGCTTGCAAGAGATAAAGATAATCTAAAGCATGAAATGGAAACCATGGTAATGAAGAAGGCTAAGGAAATTAAAGAAATAAAAAATAATGAAGAAAATATTGAGCAATCCTTGAAGGACAAGTTTGAGCACTTTCATAAACTAAATTGTGATATTGGACAATTGCAGCTTGATCTTGATGAATCTAGACATAATGAGAAAGAACTTGAAAGGGTTAATGAGATACTTAGGAGTGATCTTACTGCTACTAATGAATTCAAAGAAAAAATCAAATCTATCTCGGTGAAGCTTCATGCACAACTTGAGAGTCAAAGGCTAAAAGGAGATACACAAGGACTTGGTTTTGAAAATGTGAAATATTTGGATCTAATCAGAAAAACTCTTTATGAGTCAATCAGTTTGAGAAACCTAGGACACCTATGAGAAGATCTCATGCAAAAAACTTCAATGGGAGATTATTTTAATGCAACAAATTTGGTTATAGGGAAAATCAGTGCATGAATAAATCAAATACTACATCATTCTCAGGTTAATGTTTCAAGTGTAACAATTATGGACGCAAATCTAGTGGATGTAGAGTTATGGTGAACAATTCCATGAAGAAAGGAAACATAACTAGCTACAAATGCAATAAATTTGGTCATATGGTAAATCAATGAAGATTGAATTCAAACCAAGAAAAATTAAGGTATGGGAATTCTAATATGATATGTTTCAAATCCAAAAATCTAGGTCACATCTCTAGGTATTGCAGATTCAATAATGCTAATATGAATATGGGAGATTTAGTTCAAAGGAATAAGTTACAAAACAATGATAAAGGAAAACAAAATGTTGATGTTGAAGAAGTTAGGAAGAAGATGAGAAAGAAACGAGTGAGAAAAGTGAGTATCGATGATAATGAAGGGTCTGCACTTTCCCCTAGTGTGGAAAATTTATGAGGAAAATGAATTAGGTCAAAGACCTAAGGGGGATTTTTCATGAAAAATCTTTGTCTAACCCCTGAATTGAATGGATAAATGAATGTGATGGATTTATTCAGATATAGAATTAAGTTTAGAACATAATGGAATCATTTCAAAGGGATATGAACATATTTTGGAGGATCACAATTTAATTTTTGAGTTATAGTTTAAATGCAGTTTTAGAGCTAGGGTACAGCGCATTAATTATGCTTTGATTTTCACATGTGAAGTGTTGGTCCCACAAAGAGGGGGGCGAATCAAACCAAATCAAACTTAAACACTTAAAAATAAACTCACTGATTCACTCAGTAACATTAAATATAGTAATAAACGATTCACCAAATAACTTAATAACTTAAACAACCATACATCTCATAATATGCAAATCAATCATTCAAACTTAGTAAACATAGATTTAAGTCAGTTGATACCAGATTTAATGAGGAAACCCAATTTGGGAAAACAAATTGTGGGAATTGTGACCCACAATAAAAATGTACCTTTCTGAAGTATGCTCAGTTAAGAACTTATCATGTTAAAGATTACAAACACATTTGCTAAATGTGACCCCGTTAAGGGATTTCCCTCAAATCAGTTAATATCTTCACCCTGTTAGGTGTGGCCTTGCTAGAGGACTTTAAACACTCTTTTAGAATGTCACCTACATCTAGGATTTACAAATAGGACTGTCAAATAAACTTGGTTAAGATATTTTCTCTGTTACAAATGCTAATAAGCAATAGTAAAAATTTGATCGGTAAATATAGAAAATACCTTTTCTTGTATCAAATCGTTTATGCTCACATGAATAATAGCATCACATACTCCATTTGTCTATGTTTCATACTGTAGATTCTGATCTTTCTTCTTCTATGTTCTACTTGGTAACTCTGTTCTTCAGCTTATTCTTCTTCTTGATTCAATTTGTCGGCATCATAATCTCTGTTAATTTATCATCATTTATATAGACATACATTTGCCTCTTAATCTCCTTTCTTAGGTTTTCCATCATTTTTGGTCATTCGTTCGATCATCTTTTTCATAAATCTTAACTCAGTAAAATGTTTCACTTTTACCTCGTAACTTGAACTTTTCTCAAAACTCACATAATCAGGTTTAACCACTTGATCTTTTCCTTAGATATTCCCATTGAATTTTATCACTTGTAGATCTTCCAAAAAACTTCCTTTAATTCTTATCTCCATCCAGATCATCATAGCCTTGTATTAAATTTGATCTTATCATCATTTACAATCAATATCCTATACTCAGTAATTTTATTTACAACTCAGTAACCAACTTTGTTTACTGCTCGGTGCTCGGTGCTCGGTAACTAAAAACTAATCAACATAACTCTAAACTAACTGACTCGTTCTAGCTCGGTAGAGTAACTATTTTCAGTCATAACTTAACTCTTTGCAATTTCTGACTTAATCAATCAAGTGTACTGACTTGAAAACATCAAATATATAGTAGTGTGATGTGCTATTATGTATCATGCAAGTATACTACACACAAACACTCAATAACTCATTATATCCAATGTTAGTAAGATCAATTCAATGAAAAAAATTAAAAACCTTGAGAAATCAAATTATTGCTTCCTAGTCATGAATATTCTACTCTAAATTGTGAATTGCTCTCAGATTAAGCATGTTTAGATCATAGAATGACAATCATGAAATGGAAGATTCATTTTAAAATGTCTAAAATGCTCAAGAACATGTTCAATTATGCACAATTATGATCAAATCATACAAATGAACTAGATTAGCATGCTAAAAATGATGAACTAGATAGCTAAAACCAAATTGACATTATATCTATGCTTTTAATTCTATTCTCCTATATCAAATAAGCTTAGAATGGCTTGCTTTTATA
>MU228503.1:586515-606413 GCA_018584345.1 Thuja plicata
AGATGAAATGGACCATTGAGATTAAGAGGCAAAAATCTTAATCAAGGGTGGAGAAAAAAAGAAGCTTGATCCTTGTGCACAAATATCCTCCAATAGGAAAATAGGAGTTGACTTTTGTGTCTTTTTCTTTTTATAAAATAAGAATAATATTTTATTTGTGCAACATAGGATAAGAAGAAAAGTGAGGATTTTTTATTTAAATAAAAGAGGAGGAAATTCATTTTATTTAAATAAAGGCTTAGGATAAAGTGATTGTATTATTTAATTAAAAGAGATTTTCAATTAATTAAAAGAGAGCATGTTCTCTTAATTAAATAATATTTTTATTTTTATTTTTTCTCTTTTAAATTAAATAAGGCTCAAACCTTAGGAAATATTAAATTGATTATGATTTGATCAAGGAAATTGATATAATTGATATTGTTGATATTTGAAAATATTGATTTAGGGATTTGATAAATTGATAAAATAATAAAATGGGGCCCAAAGTCTAGGCGACCATTTTAGGGTGCATACACCGCTTAGGGGGCGTAAGCTCATCTACTAAATCAAAAATCTATAACGCTACACCTTGTACCTGCAACTTACAGTAATGTTCCTACATTTTGAAACAAAGTGCATCATATTAGTCTTTCTCTTGGTGAATCATTCTAAGTCAATCACAAAATATTAAATCTATCTTTGCTCTAACTTGAGCATATCAACTTATTGCTCCTAACCTCTATATCGTGAGATACAAGGACAATTTGTAATCATTTTTCATCACATCTGATTGACCTATCAAACATTTATCATTATGACTTTTCTAATATCCTAAACACTACGTGACATTTTGGACATACATTTTCTAGGTTGGAATCTAATCAGGTCACTTGGATGATCAATCACACTGAGTTTATCTTTTTCCTATATCAAATTTCCAATTTTATGGTAGGCAGCACTTAACTTAGTGTACGTGGCTTTTTAAGCCCCGCAGCTTTTTAATCTTTAAAAGAGGCTCTTTACCACTTGGAGGTGGCACTTAAACAATTAGGCAGTCTTTTACATGCCTACGCAGCTTTTCACATCTCATACCCGGCCTTTAAAAACTAGAGTTTTTCCAGGCGGCTCATTACAATTTGGGTGACAATTTTACCCTAGCTCCTACGTGGCTAAGGATTGCGCATACGTAGCTTTTCACAACGTGAACGCGGCTTTTCTCTACCCTACGCGGCATTTTACCTATCCTATGTGGTATTTTGCTAAAATTTTCCTAGAAAGTAATAAAAAGATGTATTAAATGCTATTTCAAAAGCAATAAATGCACTAAGAGAGTTTGAACCACTCACTGGAGGCCTGTAGTTAGGAGGTCTCTGATATCTGTGTGCTCACTTGAATCTGTGCTCTCGAATGGGGACCACCATCGTTGTCAATTGTCAGTAACACAGAGCAAACTCTCAATAGTAAAAAGTTAAAATGAATAGTAAATTTGGGTTTTTCAACCTATTTAAGCTATTTTATGAGATTTTTGACCCAGTCAAACCTAATCTGCATATTCTGCACACTGGCCCATTTGTTTGACATCTTTCCAAACATCATTATTATCAGAAATGCAATCATCTTGGATTTCTTCTATCAGCTTTGTTCATCAAAAATTTTTACATATGATCAATATGATTTCATTTCTGAGGGGGCATCATCATATCATCAAACTGGGATTCTGCATCATATCTTGTATCAAATATGGGGCATTAAAATTTCAAACTTTATCAATCAGAGTTTCATATCAAGTTTTCATATCAAGGTTTCATATCAGAGCATCATATCAGGATTTTATATCAGGATTCTATATCAGAGATTTCATATCAGGTTTTCATATCAGGATTTCATATCAGGATTCCATGTCAGAGATTTCATATCAGAGTTTCATATCAGGCTTTCATATCAGTCAATCAGCTCATCAGCATCGAATCAATGATCAAGACAATCAAGCTTTCTTTGAATCAATGCGCTTCGCACATCAATTCAAAGAGGGGCATTTGTAGACACCTAAAATTGACCAGGTGTATCTCAAGCATTCCAAACTATAAATCTCAGCCAAATGCCTTAAAATTTCACCTCAATGCAAAATAAATGGATCAAAACAAATGGACAAACATCAAATCAAATTAAAATATCAAATAATTAAATTCAAGCCTAAAGAGATTAATCAAATTATGCAATTTATTTTTTTCAATTGTATAGTTCAAATCAAAAAGATCAAATCCAACCCAATCACCCTTGCATGGCTAATTTAATTAAATGATTGAGTTATTTAATTCCTAATATCTTTGAGATAACCAACAAACTTTCCCTCCATTTGAAAACACCTCAAAACTTTTGACTTAACCAAACTTTGATCATGATCAACTCACTCTACCCTAGGCCCTTGGGAAAATGCTATAAATACAAGTCATTTCTTTTGTGTTTAGGATCCAAGAATTTTAAGAGCAAAAGCATCCTTACTATAGGAATATTCAGAGCATTTGATAGCATTGGAGATCTTTTGAGAGAATTTCAACATTTGCATTAGCATTTTAGCATATCATGTTTAGGAGCATTTGTTATTTTCTCACATATCTTGGAGAATTTTGAGCATTTTTGAGCATTCTAAGCTAGATTATAGAATTTTTTTATCATTCATATCTCGCTCTAGGATTGTCCTTGAGAGAGATTAAGCCTAAGAGCTCTCTTAAAAAAGCTTGGATAGAGAACTATGAGATGAAATAGATTCTTAGCTTCAATTCTTAGATTAATTTGTATTGTTTTTCCATAGAATTGTTGCTCTTAATCTTAATTTCATGGTGTATTTTCATACACACACTCATAGATGATCTAGTATTAGAGATGATAGTGTTGGCAGAGGTCATGGTCAAAAGCAAAGATAGGTCAGGATTCAAATTGGAGGACCTACGCAACTAGTAGCTACACAGGCACCTACTTCTACTCAGATACCCATTACAGTATAGGTTCATTTATCTTCTCAGATTCCATCCTCTTCTCAGATTCATGTTACACAGGTTTCCTCAGCACTGATGTTTACTTTCACCTGAGTGACTACTTCCCAAGTGCGTCCACAAGTGATAGCTTATGGCTCAGTTAGCATAGGTATCTAGCCAGGTGTACAGGTTAGACCATAGATGAGTACTCCTCCTCCTCAACCTAGTATAGGTCCCAAAGTTCCTTCTGGTGTATAGGCACTAGGACTAAGACCTATAGGTGTACCAATATAAGGTATAGCAGAAGCTGCAGTGATTGCATGCCTCCGTAGAGACAGAGGCCAGTTATAGACTTGGATAGCAGTATTATAGGCTCAACTAGCTGATAGGGACAGAGCTTTAGATCTTGCACAGAGAGATGCTGCAGCACAGCGGAGTAGAGCCTCTGATTATCAGGCTACATATTTTTCAATGGTACCAGATCCTGCTGCTAGATTCACTCCTTTTTCATGAGCTGCAACACAGTCAGAGGGTGGTGGACCTAGTAGATCAGATGCTCCTCCTCATGGACCACTAGGGGATGATACAATGAGCTAGTCTTGATTTATTATGAGCTATTGATCTGAAATTTTTATGATGATGGATTGATGTATATGTGATCTAGCACCATTTTTTCTTGGTTTTTGGATGATGTATCTCATGCACATTTATTTGATATATGATGACAGTCTCATATTTTGATCTCATTGTATCTTTCATCACTAACATTTTATGCTTTATGAGATGATTATGATTTATGCTATGATTATGTTCTTTTATCTTAGTATGCTTTGGATGCAAATGTATGAATACATGTTATTTTTGTTGTTTTTGATGCACCAATATGATTTTTTCTTAATACTATGGATGCATATGTATGGAGTTTAATGTTTATGCAAATGTGGATGCAAAATGATGATTTTTAGGTTAGTGATGTAAAATACTCAATCATAACAGAAATGATATCTTTAAATGTTCAAAAATTTGTCGTTCCCTCTATTGAATATGTGTTATGATAGCCTTTCTTGGCATTACTTGATATAAAAGATATGCAACTTCTAGAATGAAATGTAATTCTAAAATGCAAATGCAGATGCAGCTTCTATTTTCATGTCATTCATTTCATGTTTTTGTTTCATCATTGAGCTTTTTACGTACCCCACTTTTGACACAACCAACACTGATATACAAGTAATCATGTTAGTATGAATATCACTTTTCTCGGATATAAGTACATACAATCATCACTAGTGCTTAGATGACTATGATAATATAAATATGACTTATGTAACATTGTTTGATTTTTAGTACAACCACCATGAATAATTAATTTACTCTGATGATATGAATACTAAATTGAGCTAAATTTTGATATTGCAATATGACATAAGCATCAAGATATAGTAAATAATGATGTCCTGAGTATCACTTGCGTTAACAAACACATATCAAACAAAAGAAAAATACCATGTATTTTTTTCAATGTTCTAGTACAAGGACTCATGGAACATTTTTAGAAAAATGATAACCAATAATTGATAAAAGATAGTAACCCCAAACTAACATAAGTGTTTGCTTTGGTCTTAGAATCAGAGCCATTCATGTAGCTTTAATTTTGTCATCATAGACCTTGTCAAAAACCCATGTCAATCACAAGTAGAAATCAAAAGAAAATATCATGCCCCTATCCTTATGTTTCTAACTCAATAGAGTGTCATTAAAACATTCGAGAGAAGTATAATAACCAAAAATCTGATAAAGAACAAATAGTCATGCAAATAAAACTTTCCCAACTCTTTTAGTGTGTCTCTAGTATGAATACATCATAGAGTTACTTAGGAGTCAAATTTCATGCAAGCATAGGACAAGACTAATCATTTTTGTGCTTGTGATTCTGATTGATAGATTCGATATGATCATGTTGATAACAGGATGAGTGTTTAAAAAACACTTTTTTGTTTGTTGATATGAGAAATGACTTGATTAGTGGTATTGAAAAATACCTTTGTTTGGTTATTTAATTGGGGTGGTGTTAAGAAACACCTTGAATTGATTGATGTGGTATTGAGAAATACCGTTGGTGAATTGCTTGCCTTAGAATAGTTTTTGAAAGGATAAAATTAGATTTCAAACCATGGTAAAGTGATAGATAAATGATAGAGTCAATCAGCTTGGTATGTTTCCTGACTTGTGTTAGCTCAAAGGTCTTGTAGTTCTTGTTGAAGAGTTATCCTAGCTTTGATAGATAGAGCAGCAAGCTGATGAAATAGTGTCTGTTTACCAGGTTTTCACCATTCATAGGAATGCTATTTTTGCTACCAAGGTGATTGTTTACCAGGTTTTCACCAAGGCGCAATTTTTGTTTTTTCAATTTTTTTTTTTTCTTTTTCCTTTTTTTGATATTTTTCATAATCTTTTCCACTGTACATAGATGTGACAACAGCTTAAGCATAGAATCTATTCAGATGAATTATGTTGATCGGATCAGGAAGTGTGTCTCCCTCTATAGTAGCTAGCTGATAAGCTCTAGATCTGAATATTGTGGTGATTATGAAAGGTCCTAATCAGTTCAGTTCAAACTTACCCTTCTTTATTCTCTATTGTTGATTCTTGGTATTTTCATGTAGTACTAAATCACCCACTTGAAACTGACGAGGTTTGACCTTTTTATTATAACCTTTTGTCATTCTCTTTTGATATCCTTGTAAATGTTTAAAGGCATCTTTACATTTCTCAGCTAATAGTTCTAGATGTTGTAGACGTGAGACTCTATAGTCCTCATCTTTGATTAGTCCTTTCAAAGATACTCATAATCATGGAATTTCTACCTCAATTGGAAGAACTACTTCAGCACCATAAACCAAAGAATAAGGAGTAGCTCTTGTTGGTGTTCTGATGCTTGTTCGATAGGCCCACAGAGCTAGATTAATCTGAACATGCCAATATTTTCCTGAATCATTGACAGTGCGAATGAAAATCTTGAGAATATTCTTGTTCCTAGCCTCTGCCTGCCCATTTCCCTAAGGATAATATTTATAGGATAAATGTTGAGTAATTTGGAACTTGTTGCAAAGTTCTATCACATTCTTGTTTTTGAACTTTTTTCCATTATCTGTCACAATTGATGAAGGAAGACCATACCGGCAAATGATGTAGTTGAGGATAAACAGTGAGATTTGTTTTCTTGTTGCCATGATTAAGGGTATAGCCTCAACCCACTTGGTAAAATATTTTTCTGCTATGATAATGAAATTGTGACCATTGGAGGATGATGGGTAAATTTGACCAATAAGATCAAAGGCCCACTGTTGAAAAGGCCAGTGTGTGATAAAAGGTAACAATTCCCTTGCTAGGGCATGTATAAGATTGCCATGGATTTGACACTTTTTGCACATTTTTGAAAATTTGATATCATCTTTCTCCATTGTAGGCCAATAATACCCAATATGCAAGAGTTTCTTAGCTAAGGTAAGACCATTTGAATGTGATCCACAAATACCTTCATGGACTTCTTGCAAAGTGTTGCTAGATTCTTCCAAATCTAAACATCTTAGTAAGGTACCATCAAAACCTCCACAAAAAAAAATTTCCATGATGATTACATGTTTAGAGGCTTGACGAATAAGGTTACATTTTTGGTACTTGGATATACCCTCGGGTAAAGTATTGGTTTCAAGATAGGTTTGAATAGATCCATAGTGAGGGGAATCACAACCTACAAGTTGACAAAATAGCTTTGAGTCAGGACAGTTTTAGGAGGAATAAGATAACTCATCCGCAAGGAATTCATAACATGTTTGATTATCAGATAACTCTATGAGAGACATAAGATTAGCCATTGCATCGGCCGCTTGATTGTGTAACCTAGAAATCTGTTCAAATGTTATGCCAATAAAATATTGCTTTAGATCATCCACCATCTTCTTATAAGGCACAAGCTTATCATCTTTAGTCTAATATTCATCGATAATTAGATTTATAACCAATTGAGAGTCACCATATACATGAAGTGTTGTTATCTTCCATTCAAGTGCCATCTTTAGTCCATTTAGCAAGGCTTTATATTCCACAATGTTGTTAGTACACGAAAATAAAATTTTGTATGCTTTTGGTATAATATATCCTTGAGGTGATATGAATATGACACCTACTCCAGAGTCATGTTGTGCAAATAATCCATCAAACTACATTTTCTAGGTATGCTCTGTAATCATGAGGATTGATTCATTGGGAAAATCAATAGTCAAAGGTACGTCTCCTAATAATGGTGCATCTACAAGTTGACCAGCATTAACTATCCCTTTAATAGCCTTTCGTTCAATGTATTCAATATCAAATTCACTTAATATCATCATCCACTTAGCCAATCTTCTAGTTAAAGTTGCTTTGTTTAAAATATATTTCAGTGGATCAATCTTAGCCACCAATTTGATTGAGTGCGCCATCATATAGTGTCAAAATTTTTGAGATGCGAATACCAATGCTAACACTACTTTCTCAATTGGTGTGTAATTAAGTTCATATTGCACCAATGTTTTGCTGATATAATAGATTTCACATTGTTTTCCTGTTTCATCTTCTTGTGCCAATAGTGCCCCCAGTGAGGTATTGGTTGCCGAAACATATAGGAGAAAATATTTGCCTGCAATTGGCGCCATTAGAATAGGTGGGTTCACCAGATACTATTTCAATTGATTAAATGATGTTTCACATGCCGCATCCTACTTGTGAGTAATACCTTTGTGCATCATTTTAGTGAACGGTTGAGCTTTATCAGCAAACTGAGCAATGAACCGTCGAATTGATTGTAATTTCCCTTGTAATGATCACACCTGACCAATGTTTCTAGGTGGAGGCATCTAAATGATAGCTTTGACTTTTTCTAGATCAACTTCAATTCAAAGAGGGGCATTTGTAGACACTATAAATCTCAGCCAAATGCCTTAAAATGTCATCTCAATGCAAAATAAATGGATAAAAACAAATGGACAAAAATCAAATCAAATTAAAAGATCAAATAATCATGAAATCAAATAATTAAATTCAAGCCTAAAGGGATTAATCAAATTATGCAATTTATTTTTTTCAATTGTATAGTTCAAATCAAAAAGATCAAATCCAACCCAATCACCCTTCCATGGCTAATTTAATTAAATGATTGAGTTATTTAATTTCTAATATCTTTGAGACAACCAAAAAACTTTCCCTCCATTTGAAAACACCTCAAAACTTTTGACTTAACCAAACTTTGATCATGATCAACTCACTCTACCCCCTACCCTTGGGAAAATGCTATAAATACAAGTCATTTCCTTTGTGTATGGGCTCCAAGAATTTTAAGAGAAAAATCATCCTTACTATAGGCATAATGAGAGCATTTGATAGCATTGGAGAGCTTTTGAGAGAATTTCAACATTTGCATTAGCATTTTAGCGTATCATGTTTAGGAGCATTTGTTATTTTCTCACATATCTTGGAGCATTTTGAGCATTCTAAGCTAGATTGTAGCATTTGTTTATCATTCATATCTCGTTCTAGGATTGTCCTTGAGAGAGATTAAGCCTGAGAGCTCTCTTAACAAAGCTTGGATAGAGAACCATGAGATGAAATAGATTCTTAGCTTCAATTCTTAGATTAATTTATATTGTCTTTCCATAGAATTGTTTCTCTTAATCTTAATTTCATGAAGGTGTATTTTCATACACACACTCATAGATGATCTAGTAGTAGTGATGATAGTGTTGGTAGAGGTCATGGTCGGAAGCGGAGACAAGTCAGGATTCAAATTGGAGGACCTATGCCACCAGCAGCTACATAGGCACCTGCTTCTACTCAGATGCCCATTACAGGACAGGTTCCTTCATCTTCTCAGATTCATGTTACACAGGTTTCCTTAGCACCGGTGTTTACTTCCACCTGAGTGACTACTTCCCAAGTATGTCCACAAGTGATAGCTTCTGGCTCATTTAGCACAGGTATCTAGCCAGGTGTATAGGTTAGACCACAGATGAGTACTCCTCCTCCTCAGCCTAGTACAGATACCACAGTTCCTTATGGTGTACAAGCACTAGGACTGAGACCTACAGGTGTACCATTATAGGGTACAGCACATGCAGCAGTGATTGCACACCTCTGTAGAGAGAGAGGCCAGTTACAGACTTGGATAGCAGTATTACAGGCTCAACTAGTTGACAGAGACAGAGCTTTAGATGTTGCATAGTGAGATGCTGCAGCACAATGGAGTAGAGCCTCTTATTATTAGGCTGCATATTTTTCAATGGTACCAGATCTTACTGCTAGAGTCACTACTTTTTCACGAGCTACAACACAGTCAGAAGGTGGTGGACCTAGTAGATCAGATGCTCCTCCTCATGGACCACTAGGGGATGATACAGCAAGCCAGTCTTGATTTATTATGAGCTATTGATCTACAGTTTTTATGATGATGGATTGATGTATATGTGATCTAGCACCATTTTTGCTTGGTTTTTGGATGATGTATCTCATGGAAATTTATTTGATATATGATGATAGTCTCATATTTTGATCTCATTGTATCTTTCATCACTGACATTTTATGCTTTATGAGATGATTATGATTTATGCTATGATTACGTTGTTTTATCTTAGTATGCTTTGGTTGCAAATGTATGAATACATGTTATTTTTGTTGTTTTTTATGCACCAATATGATTTTATCTTAATACTATGGATGCATATGTATGGAGTTTAATGTTTATGCAAATGTGGATGCAAAATGATGATTTTTAGGTCAGTGATGTAAAATAATCAATCATAAGAGAAATAATATCTTTAAATGTTCAAAAATTTGTCTTTCCCTCTATTGAATATGTGTTATGATAGCCTTTCTTAGCGTTACTTAATATAAAAGATATGCAACTTCTAGAATGAAATGCAATTATAAACTGAAAATGCAGCTTCTATTTTCATGTCATTCATTTCATGCTTTTGTTTCATCATTGAGCTTTTTACGTACCCCACTTTTGACACAACCAACACTGATATACAAGTAATCATGTTAGTATGAGTATCACTTTTCTTGGATATAAGTACATACAATCATCACTAGTGCTTAGATGACTATGATAATATGAATATGACTTATTTAACACTGTTTGATTTTTAGTACAACCACCATGAATAATTAATTTTCTCTAATGATATGAATACTAAATTTAGCTAAATTTTGATATTGCAATATGACACAAGCATCAAGATATAGCAAATAATGATGTCTTGAGTATCACTTGCGTTAACAAACACATATCAAACAAAAGAAAAATACCATGTGTTTTCTTCAATGTTCCAGTACAAGGACTCATGGAACATTTTTAGAAATATGATAACCAACAATTGATAAAAGATAGTAACCCCAAACTAACATAAGTGTTTTCTTTGGTCTTAGAATCAGAGCCATTCATGTAGCTTTAATTTTGTCATCATAGACCTTGTCAAAAACCCATGTCAATCACAAGCAGAAATCAAAAGAAAATATCATGCCCCCTATCCTTATGTTTCTAACTCAATAGAGTATCATTAAAACATTCGAGAGAAGTATAATAACCAAAAATCTGATAAAGAACAAATAGTCTTGCAAATAAAAGTTTCCCAACTCTTTTAGTGTGTCTCTAGTATGAATACATCATAGAGTTACTTAGGAGTCAAAATTCATGCAAGCATAGGACAAGACTAATCATTTTTGTGCTTGTGATTCCGATTGATAGATTTGATATGATCATGTTGATAATAGGATGAGTGTTTAAGAAACACTATTTTTGTTTGTTGATATGAGAAATGACTTGATTAGTGGTATTGAAAAATACCTTTGTTTGGCTATTTAATTGGGGTGGTGTTGAGAAACACCTTGAATTGATTGATGTGGTATTGAGAAATATCGTTGGTGAATTTCTTGCCTTAGAATAGTTTTTGAAAGGATAAGATTAGATTTCAAACCATGGTAAAGTGATAGATAAATGATAGAGTCAATCAGCTTGGTATGTTTCCTGACTTGTGTTAGCTCAAAGGTCTTGTAGTTCTTGTTGAAGAGTTATCCAAGCTTTCATAGATAGAGCAGCAAGCTGACAAAATAGTGTCTGTTTACCAGGTTTTCACCATTCATAGGAATGCTATTTTTTCTACCAAGGTGCTTGTTTACTAGGTTTTCACCAAGGCGCAATTTTTGTTTTTTCAATTTTTTTTTCTTTTTTTTTCTTTTTCCTTTTTTTTATATTTTTTAGAATCTTTTCCACTGTACATAGCTGTGACAATGGCTTAAGCATAGAATATCTTTAGATGAATTGTGTTGATTGGATTAGGAAGTGTGTCTCCCTCTATAGTAGCTAGCTGATAAGCTCCAGATCTGAATATTGTGGTGATTATGAAAGGTCCTAACCAGTTTGGTTCAAAATTACCCTTCTTTATTCTCTATTGTTGACTCTTGGTATTTTCATGTAGTACTAAATCACCCACTTGAAACTGACAAGGTTTGACCTTTTTATTATAACCTTTTGTCATTCTCTTTTGATATCCTCGTAAATGTTCAAAGGCATCTTGACATTTCTCAGCTAATAGTTCTAGATGTTGTAGACGTGAGACTCTGTAGTCTTCATCTGTGATTAGTCCTTTCAAAGATACTCATAATGATGGAATTTCTACCTCAATTGGAAGAACTACTTCAGTACCATAAACCAAAGAATAAGGAGTAGCTCCTGTTGGTGTTCTAATGTCTGTTCAATAGGCCCACAGAGCTGGATTAATCTGAACATGCCAATCTTTTCCTGAATCATTGACAGTGCAAATGAGAATCTTGAGAATATTCTTGTTGCTAGCCTCTGCCTACCCATTTCCCTGAGGATAATATTTAGAGGAGAAATGTTGAGTAATTTGGAACTTGTTGCAAAGTTCTGTCACATCCTTGTTTTTTAAATTTTTTCCATTATCTGTCACAATTGATGAAGGAAGACCATATCGGCAAATGATGTAGTTGAGGATAAACAGT
This sequence comes from Thuja plicata, assembly GCA_018584345.1. Classification (NCBI taxonomy): domain Eukaryota; kingdom Viridiplantae; phylum Streptophyta; class Pinopsida; order Cupressales; family Cupressaceae; genus Thuja; species Thuja plicata. Next base: position 598,531 of record MU228503.1, read on the forward strand.
GAGATTTGTTTTCCTATTTCCATGATTAAGGGTATAGCCTCAACCTACTTGGTAAAATATTTTGTTGCTGTGATAATGAACTTGTGACCATTGGAGGATGATGGGTAAATTTGACCAATAAGATCAAAGGCCCACTGTTGAAAAGGCTAGTGTGTGATAAAAGGTAACAATTCCCTTGCTGGGGCATGTATAAGATTGCCATGGATTTGACACTTTTTGCACATTTTTGAAAATTTGATATCGTCTTTCTCCATTGTAGGCCAATAATACCCAATATGCAAGAGTTTCTTAGCTAAGGTAAGACCATTTGAATGCAATCCTCAAATACCTTCATGGACTTCTTGCAAAGCGTTGCTAGATTCTTCCAAATCTAAACATCTTAGTAAGGTACCATCAAAACCTCTACAAAAAAAATTATCCACGATGATTACATGTTTAGAGGCTTGATGAATAAGGTTACATTTTTGGTACTTGGATATACCCTCGGGTAAAGTATTGGTTTCAAGATAGGTTTGATTAGATCCATAGCGAGGGAAATCACAACCTACAAGTTGACAAACTAGCTTTGAGTCAGGATAGTTATAGGAGGGATAAGATAACTCATCCACAAGGAATTCATAACACATTTGATTATCAAATAACTCTATGAGAGACATAATATTAGCCATTGTATCGACCACTTGATTGTGTAACCTAGAAATTTGTTCAAATGTTATGCTGATAAAATATTGCTTTAGATCATCCACCATATTCTTATAAGGCACAAGCTTATCATCTTTAGTCTGATATTCATTGATAATTTGATTTATAACCAATTGAGAGTCACCATATACATGAAGTGTTGTTATCTTCCATTCAAGTGCCATCTTTAGTCCATTTAGCAAGGCTTTATATTCCACAATGTTGTTAGTACATGGAAATAAAATTTTGTATGCTTTTGGTATAATATATCCTTGAGGTGATATGAATACGACACCTACTCCAGAGTCATGTTGTGAAAATGATCCATCAAACTACATTTTCTAGGTATGCTCTGTAATCATGAGGATTGATTCATCGGGAAAATCAATAGTCAAAGGTATGTCTCCTGATAATGGTGCATCTACAAGTTGACCAGCAATAACTTTCCCTTTAATAGCCTTTCATTCAACATATTTAATATCAAATTCACTTAATATCATCATCCACTTAGCCAATCTTCTAGTTAAAGTTTCTTTGTTTAAAAGATATTTTAGTGGATCAATCTTAGCCACCAATTTGATTGAGTGCGCCATCATATAGTGTCAAAAATTTTGAGATGTGAATACCACTACTAACACTGCTTTCTCAATTGGTGTGTAATTAAGTTCATATTGCACTAATGTTTTGTTGATATAATAGATTGCACATTCTTTTCCTGTTTCATCTTCTTGTGCCAATAGTACCCCCATTGAGGTATTGGTTGTCGAAACATATAGGATAAAATATTTGCCTACGATTAGCGCCATTAGAACAGGTGGGTTCACCAGATACTATTTCAATTGATTAAATGATGTTTCACATGCCGCATCCTACTTGTGAGTAATACCTTTGTGCATCAGTTTAGTGAACAGTTGAGCTTTATCTGCTAATTGAGCAATGAACCATCGAATTGATTGTAATTTCCCTTGTAATGATTGCACCTTACTAATGTTTCTAGGTGGAGGCATCTCAATGATAGCTTTGAATTTTTCTGGATCAACTTCAATTCCTTTAGCAGAAACTATGTACCCTAATAATTTTCCTGAGGTGACTTCAAACACACACTTTTTTGGGTTCAAGCGTAACTTGAATTAGTCCATCCTGTCTAAGATTTTTGCTAAATCTTGTAGATGATCTTCACGATGATGTGATTTCCCTAAAGTGTCATCCACATAATCTTCCACATTTTTGTGCATCATGTCATGAAAGATTGTTGCCATTGCTCTTTGATATGTTTCTTCTGCATTTTTTAGTCCAAAAGGCATGTCGTTCCAGCAGAAAGTTCCCCATGGACAAGTAAAAGTTGTCTTATCTTGGTCTTTTGGAACAAATTTTTATTTGATTGTACCTGGAGAACCCATCCATTAAGGACAACATCTCATATCTAGTTGTAAGATCTACGATGACATAAATACTTGGTAATGGAAAGTCATCTTTTGGACATGCTTTATTGACATCTCAAAAGTTAGTGTAGAATCTAATGGATTTATCATGTTTTGACACTGGCACAATATTAGATATCCATGTGGCATATGCAATAGCTCTTCTAAACCCTGATTTCAACAATTTTTCCAGTTCTACTTTTACCAAAAGAGCAATATGTGGATGCATCTTTCTTAACTTTTGTTTGAAAGGTTTTATTCTAGGATCTATAGATAAATCGTACATAATCAAATTAGGATCAAGTCCCGGCATATCAGAATAAGACCATGCAAAATTGATCTTCTTTTCTTTGAAAAACTATGTAAATGCCTCCTTTTCTTCCACAGATAGAGATTGAGCAATGTATATGATGCATGGGTTCTCCTTTGTACCAATATTAATTGGTTGAGTTGGTTCAATAAGTACCGCCAACCGTTCCTAAGAGTGATTAGGAAGGATATCAAGTTTCCCATCTTTTAGTGTCTCAGTGAGATTTTTACTATCAGATGCATCTTTTATTCTTTCTTTTTCACAATCTGAGACTTCCACAGAATGGTTTTCACCCTCAGATCTTTTATTGATTTTTTCATTATTTTTGTGACTGGAAAAATTGATATCCTTCCCATCATTATAACTCCTAGTAGAAGAAGTTACAAGTTTGACTGCATAGCAATCTCATAGTCATTGGCAAATATGGGTATATCCATAGGTTCAGACAGAGTCCAGTCAATTAAGTCAAGATGTACAAGTTGAAGATCATTTTTTGGGTCAGTTTCACTAATGTCAATATGTAGGATGGAATTGTATTCATCATGTTCAAATGGATCGATGAGATCTATCATAGTATCTTCCAAAAGAATGGTTAGACCAGGAAGGTCCTCACTATTCTCACTCAAGTCATCATTGATATTTTGTGGACCAAATTCAAATGGTCTAATAACTAAGCTTTGTCCCCCTTCAGGTATTGTTCTATTAATCTATGCATTTACCAAGATGTGTTGATACTCTATAGAATCTACCAATAATCATGTGCTGGTATCAATAATGTTAGGTGTCATGATGTCTTGTGGATCTATGTCCATGTTAGAAGAACTAGCATCATTGGAACCTTCATCTATCTCTATATCTACAATACTAGCATCAGAGAATGAGTCCCATTCAGAGTCATTAGAATATTTTTCCATGGACTGACTGGTATCTAGAAAATGAGTAGGTGTGACCCTTTCCCCCCAGTTGGGATGATGATTATTTTTTGTATCAATCTCCTCATTAGAATGATGCTCTGGATTTGTAATTTGAGTTAAAAATGAAGGACCATATCGTTCACCTTGATAATGGGGATTGTCCTCATGAATATGTAATATCCTCTCATATGAATCTTGTGTGAATTCTATTTCTTCTTCTGATTCTTCCATTTCCTCATCAAAGATTGGCCCATCCAAAAAAAGAGGTATTTGTGGTTCTTCAAAATATCCAATTCCTATTTTGTCTCTGGGATCTCTGAATTGTGTAAATATTGGCTCAATCAAACCTTCTCTATTGTTTCCCAAAGGTCCTTGTCCTTGATATCCCATCTTTTGCATGATACGTAGACCACGTCCATATTGTTGAGTGGTAATTTGAATGTGCTTGATATCCTGATGAGCATCCTCTTTGTCTTTGTATAACCAACTTAACACATCAGCATCCTCTTTTTTCTTTCTCCATTGATTTGCCTTGTACAAAGGTTCCATTGAATTTTGTTTGCACTTTAGGTGTTGCTGACCTTGTAGAAGATGATGGTCTCCCTTGTGATCTTGGAGATAATGGTAATGTTTTCACAGAGAGTAATTGACCAATCTTGTATTCTCCCATTCCATTATCATGTAATTTTAGTTTCTTTTCAAATTCTTGCATCAATGTGGATATTGAACCTTCTGGGAGGCATTCTTGAGAAGCTTATCTATTATATGGAACCACCTATTCATTTGATTGATGCAAATTGCTACAATATTGAAAGTAAGTTGTGTCATCTGGGATTGTTATCTCTTCTCCATTGTATGGGAACTTCAAACATTGATGAAAAGTAGAGGGGACAACTTGCATTTCGTGTATCCATGGTCTTCCCAAGAGAATGTTGTAAGATAGTTTAAGATCAAGTACTTGGAACACCACATTTATTTCCATAGGTCCCACTCTGATTGGCAGCATGACTAGACCTTTGGATGATCTTTCTTCATCATCATATGCTTTGATATTTATTCTCTTTTTAGGATCAATATTCTCATCTTAAAATTCCAATTCTTTGATTAGGCCTAGAGTGCAAATGTTGAGACTCGCTCCTCCATCTATCAACACTCATCTTACTTGATTTCTATGAATGAGTACTTCTATGTGTAGTGGCATGTTATGGGGGTGACTTAAGGCCTTGTCATCTTCTTTGGAAAAGGATAAATAATGAGTAGTCAAGTGTCCCACCATAGTTTGAAATTTATCTATGTCCAAATTATTAGGAAAATTTGTTTCAACCAAGGATTTTTCAAAAATCTTTTTATGTGATGGAGAGATTTTAAGAAATTCAAGAATTGAGATTTGTGCAGGAGCTCTTTGTAACTAATCAACCATGCTATAATTAGATGAGAAAAATGATGGATTTTTCTTGGTTATTGTAGGCTTTGATGATATAGGAAGTTTTGAAGAATCTCCTTGTAGGACTACCTTGGCTTGTCCTTGTGTTACTGCATTAGAAGCTTCACCCTTTTTCTTGTCTTTGATAATGATCACATTGAGACTTTGATTGGTTTCTTCTAGCATGTTAATAGTTTTTTCATGAGAATATGTGTAGTTTACCTGCTTACCTTTTGCATTGGATGATTCTCTTTTCTCAAAATTAGGTAAAGGTGATTGAAAATTCGTATGATCTTCATTTTTCTTATGTCCATCCACTGTAATGACCTCGTTGTCAATCAAGTCTTGTAACAGATGTTTTAGTTTCATGCACTCATTTGTTCTATGCCCTTTGTTTCTATGGTACTCACAATAGTGTGCATCATCCCACCATTTAGGCTTAACTGGTGGTTCATATGGTCTTGATTCTGGTAATTTGATCACCTTGTGAGTGACAAGTTTTCATAATGTAGATTCTAAAGACTCGCCAAGAGGTGTAAATGTTTGTTTAGGAGCATATGTAAAAGGTGGTTTTTGTTGATTGTTATTTTGAGTAACCCACACATTAGATGCAGCAGTAGGATTCTTAGGAGGATTAGTAGTAGATAAATTGAATACTAGTGTTGTGACTTCACGTTGTGTGCATCCACTACTCTATTGTTGACAGCATTCTGATTTTTGTTCCAAAACTTTGATTTATCTTGGTTGCCATTATAGTTTGGATTAAAACATCCTTTAGTATCTTTGTAGCTTTTAATTTCACCTTTCTTTATCAAGGTATCTTTGATTTTGATTCCCATCTAAATCATTTTGTCAAATGTTGGAATGCATTGTAGCTGGATATAATGATTCAATTCAGGGACCAAGTTGTTTACAAAAATATCCATCTTTTCTGTTTCCGGAATTAATCGAGGATATCATGCAAAAAGTCTTCTCCACCTTTGTAGAAAAGATATAAAAGGTTCACCAACTCACTGTTTGGAATTGCATAAGTCAATCATAGTAATGGGATGTTGAATGTTGTATGAATAGTGTTGCATAAACCTTTCTACAAGTTCTTCAAAGGTTTTTATCCCATGTGGTAATTTAGCAAACCATTATGTTGCTTGTCCACTCCAAATGCGAGGGAATAATCTCATAAGATATGTTTTTTCATGAATTAATTCCATGCTTAAGGTGTAGAAATCCCATACGTGATCTTGAGGGTCCATGCATCCTGTGTATTTTTCATATTTAGGTATGTCCACATTTGGTGGAAATGCTGGCATGTGTAAGCTTTGATTAAATGGCATAGGACAAAATGTACTCATAGAGTATTTCTTTGGTATGATTTCTTTTTCTTTCTTCATGTCAAGAAGTTGAGTTTGTAAAGCTTCCACTTATTTCACAAGGAGAGTCATAGGATTTTCTTCTTCTTGTGTTTTGAGTTGTTCCATATCAAAATCTTGAGGTAGTTTTATCTCTGTTGAAGCTAGATGCATGAAGTATTTTTCTTTATCTGCCATTAGGATTTTGTCCATAATATTTTGGAATCTTGCATCTTGTTGGAATTTTTGGATATAATCCTTAGTTAGGTCTTCATCATTATTGGTTTGAGTAGCCCATTAATTTTCAATTCCATCCATGTTATTGTTGTTGGTGTTGTTGGTAGTTTCCGACCCAATTGCTTTAGGAGCTGAAAAAGGATTGAATTGTTGTTTTTGTAGTGCTCTAATGTGTACTCAAGGAAATTTTGAAGTATCTATGTGTTTCACATGTCCACTTATTTTTCCAACCATGTAGGATTAAATGATACTTGATTAGCAAAGAACAACAACCTATCACCTATACTTTCAATGTTTTGATAAACTAGCTTTACAATTGGTCAAAGTTGATGAAAAATTGTTGATGTAATTAATAATGTTTGAGATCTTGATGAAGGTTAGATTGACCTTGATAGTGATCTCTAAACACAAAAAAGGGTTGATATGACCAATTAAAATTAGTGTGAGTTGATTGAAACTAATAGAAATTAGTTTGATTTTCTATGAACCAAGGTTTTGATTTGAGCACTTTGGATATTTAGGACTAGAAATAGATGACTTTAGAACTTCCACTTTTGAAATTAGTTTTGAGATGAATAGCAAAAAATGACCTTTGTTTTTGACAATCAAGACAACAAAACAATGTTTTAGGACCAATGTTTTTGAGTAAATAATACCACAAGGATTTGAGAACAATACTTTTGGACCAATGTTTTTCAACAAACAAGACAACAAGGACTTAAGGACAATGCTTTTGGACCAATGTTTTTGAGCAAATTTTTGGAATAATTTCTTGAGAACTTTTGTGCAAAGTAACCAACCACCATTTTGAATAGAGTCACCCATTTTTGGAATGTTTTCAAGGTGTTTTGAATTATACAAATTTTAGTGACACACACACAAAGCAAGTTGTTTTTTTCATGGTTTTGATAAGGATTGTTTGTTTGTTTTTTTTAAATTTTGTGGTTATAAGAGTACAAACACACACTATCCCTACAAAATTGGCATAGAATGAAAATTGCTTGCTCATAGACTTAGGTACACACCCATTTGCTAATCAGAATATGGCTATCACCAAGCACGCAATGGCTCCAGTCATGATACCATATTATCAGGTTCCAAACGCAAATGGGGGCATGATATGATGAGTTTCTTGGGGAAATTACTTTTTGCCTTGCACAAGGATTATCACCTTTCAAGGGTGATCCAGGTAGCTTCTAATCTTTAAAGTGTTTAGTAAGGTTCTCAGTTTAGTTGTATCCTCTATGTTTGTGCAAGCGTGACTGAGCCGTATAGCCCCGTAGAGCATCTTGGAAAAAGGGTCATGAAAACATGATTAAGATCGTTAGGCCGCCCTTAAGTTAGTTGTGAGCCGAGTATAAGCTCAAATGACATCTGACTCCCCAGGCTTTAACTTGAAAGAGTAAATTTGTTTTACGTGAGTTAGAGTGGTGTGGCTCACACCTTGTTCTCACGTGGGTCATCCTGGGAGATTTTTTCCTCACCGGTAGGCCCAACTAAAGGATAAAGCAAGTAAAGAGGATTGGCATTGAAAAGAGGTCTAGATTTCTG
>MU228503.1:621899-633811 GCA_018584345.1 Thuja plicata
CCCTTTCTTTGATACTGATGACAAAAATGTACAACTTATAATATGCCAAAATTGTGACAAAAATGTGTAACTTACAATGTGTCAAATATGTTAGAATGGGTAATTTTGATATCTTCCATTAGTTTCTACCAGTGGTCTTTCAACTATTCTAGTGCCATGTGTTGCAGCTCTAGTCTTTCGTGCATATCATAAATGTTGTCTAGGACAGACATTTTTGGGGTGGCAATTAGAGTATTTGCCTGTGTCATATTTTGTTGCAGGAGTGTAAGTGTCGGTAAGAGCTTAACTTGGAGCTCATTAACCTCATCTTTGTACTTCATCTCTGCAAACTGAATGTCCTATCTCTATTTCCTAGCCTGTATGATTTGTTGATTGTACAATTTAAGTTCTTTTTCTATGTTGGCTAGATTTTGTGCACTGGACTGAAGATCAACATCTATTTTTTCTATCTTGTCGGTGTACTCCATAGTGAGTTGATCTAAAGTGCATAATTTCTTGATTAAGGTAACAGATTCTAATAAAATTAGGTCAATTGTACTTACCAATTCAGATAGCTTAACCCTTTTCAGTGCTACTTCCTGGCTTATTTTCTCTGCGAGCTTGAATTCATACTTTTGTTCAAGTCGCTCTTCCATAGTCTTCTTAGCATCGGTATTCTAAGATGTTATTGCATCTATGAGTATGACCAATTGATCAATAATTGGAGTATTTTGATCAATATCTATGTCTGGTACAATTTGTTGAAGTATATTTCTTGCTACTTCCAGTACCTTAGCCTCTTTTGCCGCTCTCTTTAGCTTGTCTTGAATGGATTTTCTTTCACAGAGCTTTGCATATTTTTTCAATGATGTTGGATCCAATTGCCTTGGATCACAAACTGGAATCTCAATGATTTCATCCAGAGTTACTAGATTTTTATTCTTTCCTTTCTTCTTCTTTGAGATTTGAGGGGATGCAAATGTATGAACTACCATAGCTAGTTCATTTGTTCGCTCCGAATTGCTTGGGGAAGGTTTTTTTGATGATGCATCTTGTGTTTTCTTCTCATTTTGCACCTGTCAATTATGTGAAGATGTCTCTTCATTAACCTTGGGTGTTTCTACAGAATGTGCTCCTGATTTCTTTTCTATCTCATCCTTCTTTCCTTCTTCACCTTTTTTTGAAGGCTTTTCCCCTGTTTCCTTTTTATTTTCTTCCTTATTTTGATCAGTAGATGTATCTTTTTTATCATCGATTGTATCTTGCTCTGCAGTTGTATCTATTTTTCTTTTGGCTTCTTCATCACCCTTTTCTTTGGGTGTGCTTGTTTCCTTTTCATTTGATCCCTCATTGCCCTCTAGTAAGTTTATTGCCTTCATTAGGATAGGCATGTTACTCTGAGTTGTGACTTCAGATTTATCATTATTGGTGTCTTGCTTGTCAGTTAGTGCCTTGTCAACAGTGACATCCTTGTCTTTTTGTATAGCTTCTGTAGGGTCTTGCACTTTTGAGTGCATGATTGAAGTGTCCTGCACTTGTTCATTAGAAATGTCAATTATCTTACCATATGATGTATGCAGTACTTGATGGCTTTGTTGATCCTTAAGTGTGATAAATATTACATTATCTTTCTTCTTTGGATCATTGTCAGAATCATAGTGAGTGATATCTTGGATATTATCATCCATGTCTGTATCTAAGTTAATAGGCTCATCATCACTTTCTTGATTGTCCAAAGAAATATGCTGAGGACTTGCATTATCTATCTCCTCCTCTCTGTGAGGTGTGTTTATGAGAAGTAATTGCTTCTCAACACTTGTTGACTCTGGTGGTAGATCTAGGAGATGTCTCAATTTGGTTTCTGTTGTTGAATCCAGTTCTATAAACTTGTTCTCTAGTACTTTGTAAGCCCTTATTTTGGCTACAAATTTACTTGAGTGTTTCTTTAGTACTTATTGTATCTCTTCAACTTTGAATTCAGGAGGCATCATTCTCACAAGAACTCTTTCTCTTGCTTCTCTTTCTATTTGCAGGGCATATGACCACTGTTGGTATACCCTTTTACCTAGCTCTTCATGTATTTGATTTAAAAATTTATTAGGGGCATACTTGTTCTTAATCAATGTTTTTTTTTTACTATCTCTTGTGTTTTATTTTGATCCTTTGGATTCAGTGTATCCCATTGCCTGATCTTTTTATCAGTCACTATGCCATGAGTAGCAATTGATTTGGCAGCTTCATCTACCGTTTGATTTCTAAATTTTTTCTTACTACATCTGGTTCATCATCTTTGGTGTCATCCAAGTCAGCCTTTGTCCTAACAAACCTTTTTCTTTTCTTTGTTGGTGTGGTTTTGACAGGTTGTTGTTTTGTTCTTTTTGTTGGCTTCTTCCTCATATAGGTCCTTACTTGACCTTTCTTTAGTGGTGTGGTATCAGTAGCAGCAGTTTGACTTTGTTTTTTTTTCTTCTTTACAGGAGGTGGAAATGGAGGTGTATCAGATTTAGTAGCCTCTGTATCTGATTTCTTTTCTTGTAGTTCTTCATCGATGGTGTCCTATTCATCGGTTTCCTCTTTTTGATCTTGCTCTTCTTCTGAGACCGATAGAATCTTCTTGAGATTCTTAACCATTTTATCTTTCTTTTTTATAGTCTTCTTGACTTCTAGGTCATCTTTTATCTTAGATTTGGCCTCCTAATATGTTCCAAACCTTGGTTGTTTCTTATCAACAAGCTCATTGATCAGTGCCTCAATTGCACTTGTAGCTAGATCAATTTTGATCTCATAGTCTAATGGTGCTAACCAAGTTGTTCCTGGTACAACCAGTTTGATATGTGTGAAGTCTGTGTCTTCCATGAAACATATCTCATCTTTGTGTTTTTCAACTAGTTGTTCAGGAATCCTAGTTCTTTCCATCATCTTTTCCTTGAACTCAAGGAAGTATGCAGACATGAGAGACTCAAAGTTGTCTCCTAGTGACTTAATTAGTTCACTAATCTATCGGGTTACCAGTTTGGTAGAGTCCCATACAAATTTTCCTACTAAAGGAAATTATTCTTGAAAATAGAAAAATGTACACATGATAAGTGATCCAAACTTACATAAGTTTCTCTTTGTAGACCTGATTTTGATCATATTTTCATCAAGTTGTTTCAATAGGATCTCACACAGATCTGTCTGAATTCCTTTTGTTACAATCTTGTAAGTTGTGCTTACTGTTGCAGAAATGTTGTTCATTCTGCTAGCCTGAAAAATTTTGTAACCAACCAAATTTTAACTCTTCATCGGTGATTGTGTTTACTTTGAGACCTATGTTGTCTCCTTCTACATTGGTGAGTTTTGTAACTTATTTCATGGATGGATGTTTGTGTGCCCTAGGCTTGTCGGTTATTGGATAACCAATGACAGCATGAAGACCATCCTTTGTTATTTGCTTGGGTTGGTCTAGCCATAGTTTTTTGTCATGCATCCTGCTCAATACTAACATAATCCATTTTGTCTTGAATTCCCTTGGGAAATGTAGGCCATTGGTTAACCCTTTGACCTCCAAGTCTTTGTGTTCTTCTTTCAATTTTCCTTCGGAATCACATATCTTCTTAAAAGCTTCATCCATTTCTAGATCACCTATCTCTATGATCTTGTAGTGAATATAAGACCTAATGTCTTCTATGAGTATAACCCTAGGCAGAATTTTTGAAAATGCACCGGCTTCATCAGGTTTTGATGTAATTTATGGATAGATTTTGTACTTAGGTTCTACACATGTGCTATTCTTAATTAGTTTCACCACATTCTTCTTTTCATTCTTATACTTAGCAGTTCTTGATGTGGTTGCCATTATTTTTCAAGTACTTAGGGTTTTCTCAAAATTAGGGCTTTCTTGACAAAATAATGACAAAGATCTTTTGGTGACTTTGGTACTTACTTTGATGTGCAATGGTGATGAGGACTTTGTTCTCTATGTGTTGACTTGATCTGTAGATGCTTCTTCTTTCTTCTCTTTAATCACTTTGATGTCGCTCTGCTTTCTCTTCAAATCGTGGGTGAAAAATGAAGTTGTCCCGTCGACTATTTATAGACTTTTTAACCTAATTCTTTGCAATAAATGCTCAACAACTCATCGGGACATGAAGATGGGTTCCATCAAGAGGATGTTTCCAATCATCGTCAGTGAAGATATGATGCTTAGGGAAGTTGTTAACCACTTTGATTTTACTGACAAATATCGGTATTTTGTCACAACCACTTCTGAACTTTGCTTTCTTATCGACGGTCATCAGGTTACATTGGCATTTTACCATATTTACTTGTTGACTGACAATTTTTGGTAAGCGTAAACAACTCATTATTGTGTTCACCGATGATTTTTGGTAAGTGTTTACTGATGGTGTTGCATTCTTAGATTAGTAACAAGTAAAGTAGTATGCATCTTTGGTTCATGCAGATTTTGACTATCTATCAATTTATATAATGGAACTGATACAAAATATAACTTGGTATAGTGCAGTTACATACTTACTTTTTCAACTCAAGTGGGGTTGGTGGTGTCACCGAATCCATTGGATGGGGTGTCACCATTTGCATTGCTTGGTCCAGCTTCATCATTGCTTGAAGCTTTTATCCACATTTTGTCTCTCACCCTCCGGATATCTTCAATGGTGTTACCATTGGGATGTATGCTTGTTTCTGTCAATCTATCTTTGCAATGTTTCTTGAGATGACCAACTTTATGACATTGTAAGCATGCCATTCTGGGCTTTGACCAGCCTCTAGACCTTTTGTTCCATGCTCTCACGTAGTTTGCAGCAATGTGACCATATCTACCACATGTTGTACAATTTTTCCAAGTGTTGTAATCCCATACATATTGATTACCGATTCTCTTTTGGCTGATAAGGAACTTCTTTACCTTTTGGCTTCCATGCTTGCCTTTTCTTTTTCCAGCGTTCTTTAGATGTGTGCCCATTCATCTTGCATGTAGGATAGTATTTGTCCATGTAGGTTTCCTTCTTTGGCTTTTCTATCTTGCTCTTGCATTCATAAGCCTTATGTCCTTTATTGTTACATTTATAACAGAATCCTATGAATGAAGGTGTAGGTGTAGATTTAGGAGTACCTTTCATTTTACCTCTGCATGCATTTGATGTGTGCCCTTGCTTTCCACAGTGCTTACATGTTATCTTTCTTGGTCTTGGATTTTCGTAGACATTCTTTGGATTTGATGATTCTCCATTTTTGGTAAAGCCTATACCGTTGTTGTTGTTGACTCTTCATTGTCCCTCAAGAAAGTCATCCATTCTTTTATTTCTTTCTTCGGCCTTTTTGATAATCTCATTATGTTGTTGAATTCTAACCTCAGGTTTTATCTTTTCACTTTCTTCTCTTAGTTCACCGATAATCTGTATTCTTTCAATGAGTTCCACATTTATTATGTTTGCTTCTTAACTCATAAGGATAATCTGATTTGTGAGATCATGGTGATGCTCAGCATGTCTTTGAATTTCCATTTCCTTTTCTTTTAGTTTCTATGAAATCTTCCTTCTATCATCAATAGCGAGTGTTCTTTTTGTTTCAGCCTGTCTGGCAGAACTCATCACATCAATCATTCTTACCATCTAGGTCTCTTGACCGATTTGCAGCATCTTTATTTTCTTTGTCAGATGGAGATTGATCTCCTTTAGATTTGTGATGTTCTCTTGTGATGTATCTAATGTATTACTTGCATTTGATCCTAAAGATTTAAAGAAATCTGGAATCTCTTCTTCTTGATAGTCTATTCCATTGTTCCGGGTAGCCATACCTTTTCTTTCATCCAGCAGCTCTCTCATCTTGATTCTTGCTTCTTTATACTATTCATAGAACATCTGTATCTCAAGCTTTTTGTTCTCAATATTCTTATCAAGTTTGTACTTCTCCATTGTATGATCTTTTCTCTTACACCTTTAATCTTTTCAAGAAGATACTCAGCTCTGATACCAATTTTTGGAATTAATGGGAAGTAGTACTAAGAGGGGAGGGGTGAATCAGTATCTCTAAAACTTTTAACACCTTACACAATTCATCATTATTAATCATTCAATTCTAATTTACCAACCATTACTGTTATTCTTTCTTATGTATCTATTGTTTGTTCACAATCTTTAATAGTTTTCAATCATTCATAAAAACATTCATGAAATTGACAAACACATAACACAAGATATGGTATCGCAAAAAACTCCTGTTAGGAAGTAAAAACTGCGGTGGGGATGACACCCACAAAATTTCACTATCTATAGAATGGAAGGGAGCCAGATAAGGCTTACAATTTGATCACTTTTGATGATCTACCCTGTTAAGAGTATTAAGGTGGACACATGTTAAGATCTACTTTGTTAAGAGCTTTAGCAACACTGATTTAAGTGTGCACTCAATTATGAGATTTACAATAGGACGGTTAAGCCCACCTTTCTTGAAAGGATTTCATTAGTGTACTACACTTGTTAGAATGAGTACAAATGTTGACCTAACTGTATGCAATCTACTATTTCTGATTTACATATCCATTAAATCTTTTTCCATAATAATCTCACCTTAAGTGATTTATAAATACCTTTTCTCTGCTTGTCGATATCCTTTGTTCTGTTCTTGAAAACTAATTAGATTTTGTTTGTGTTCTTCTGCATGAATTATCTGTCTGGTCTTTAGTTGCTCTTCATGGCTAATATCTTCATTGAACAACAACTATTCTCAATGGATTGAGAAGCTATTTATACAAGTATTTGACCTATCTTGGAATTCACATTTTACAATGTTAACTCTCAGATCCAAGGTTTACAACTTGACCTTGATCTTTAGTTTGCATGTTTTCAAATAGTAAAACTAATTAAAACAAAAACAATTACATTGTTTCCTCCGCACATAATAGATTTAAAATAAAATCAAGAAGTTATAAATACAACTTCAGTGATTTATCTGACGTGGAAAGTCAGATCCACTCTTTGCAAAATGTAACTGACTGTCGATTCTTGGTCGTCGGTTTGAACTTGCAGTCTGTCGCCATTCCTTGACTGAACTGTTCGTCAGGTTCCTTGTATCTGTCGGTAGCCTCTCGTTTCCATACTGTCGAGTAGCACTGTTGTTACTCATCGGGTATCTTTTACCTTTTTATCATCGGGTAACACTTAATAGTGTTTGTCGGGTAACCTTGGCATTGGATAGTGTTGTGCCCTATCTGTCGGTGTAGAGTAAACTGATGGTGTAGATCATGTTTTTCTCTAAGCATACTAATGGAAAAATATAATGCCTTCAAAAGAGGCCTAATTGCCCTATTAGGTCACTGTGAATAATCAAGGTTAACATGTCATTCCAAAGAACCCCATAGTAAATTTGAAGTATGTTTTGTATTCCCCTAAGGGTATATGAAAAGGGTCATTTTTTGTGTTCATGTTCAGGGAGTGAAAATTTATTGTCCAAAAACTCACTAGTTAGGGTTATAAGGCTTAATAAGCGCTTGTGAAGCAACTTGACCAAAACAAGGTGTTGGGTATGTTTATGTGAGTTTCCTAAGTTATATTTGGCCTCTTTATGTTTTCTAATATCCAATGTGATTACTCAATAACCATTTTTTTTGTTGTCGTGTAACCTCTTGAATCAAGGGTTTTGGTGAAATGGTCTTATATGAACAAAAGAGACTAGTTGTTGAGTTAGGTTTGGACAAAGAATTTTTATGAGTTTTTTTGAGTTCTTAAAAGGTTTTAAACACCCCAAGATCCACTTTTTCCATCCTTGAATGGTTATGGTATCATATTTGAGCCAGAATCTTAGTTGAGGTCCTAAGCCTAGTTTGGGTTCATTGAAGATTGAATGCCTCCAAGAGTTCTAAGTTGTGTAACTTTGTGATCAAGCCAAAGTTGAGTTATTTTAGGGTCTTCTAAGCACCTCTACATCAATCATTTTGTGATCATATCTGTTTGATTTTTTTAACTATTTTGGAGTTTTTGTTGGTAAGTTTGATGTGGTAGAAGAGATCTATGTCGTTGTTAAAGGTGAGGATGACATTTTGATTAAAGATTTGGTCAATACTCTACACATTATCCATTTTTTTCTTGAGGCCAACCAGTGATGAAATTATTTTTGATATCGGGTATATACGATTGATTTTTTGTGTTGATTTATGTGTGTGATGGGCAGAGATGATATGGTATTGATTGATATATGTATTTGATATGCGAAGGACATGAATGTAGTGGTTAAGTTGAAGATTGAGAAAATATTTCAGTATTGCACCTACATGGAACTGCTTTGGCATATTTGATGCTATGTTTTGGTTCATCGTCTAGATTGTAATTCATGTATGTTTTGTAAGGCAGAGATCCTTCCTATTTTGTGATGAGCAGTGAGCTCTAGGAAGTGTGCATGAATGCATGTGCATTACCCTTATTGTACTCAAACCTTTAACGGGGTTATTACTTCTATAGAGTAATCATTTGGGGGCTCCATCCCTGTCGTGTTTTTTCCCTTAACCAAGCTGCCATGATAAAAATCATGGTGTTACGATGTTGTGGTTGTATGCTTTATATTTTAGTTTATTGTTCTTTATTACATTTGGTTTATGGTTAAGAAATATGATCACCAAAGTTAAAAATAGCATAACACTGATTCGCACCCCCCCCCCAGTGTTCCTTTATACCAACACAAAATTTGCGTTCAAGCGGGAGAAATGATAGTTGGAGACATTTTTTTATGAATCAATTATTTTACTCACTATTTGATTTATAATTTTTATAACTACTTATAACTACAAATAAAATATATGAAATGAAGTACAAATTTTCAAGAAGTTTCTCCAATTTTTTGGAAGCTTTGGCCACAGTGACTAACGTGTTGCACAAATGCCCTTGTGTAACTATGTCATCTAATGCAAATGCAAAATAAAAAGTACAAAATATATTGTAATCTATTCTTGTAAACCCAAAAAAATACCACAAGATCAATGTATGAAGAATATTTAAATAATTGGAAATTAGAAGATTAACTATAACATTTAGGATACACTGGAAAAGGAAAAGATGTCACCAAATTTATCATTCTCTTTTGATTCAAAACATGTATACAAGAAGAAAGGAGGAAAAAAATAGTTTGGTAGTTTAGGGGTTACCTTAGTCAAACCCTCATTTTGATATTTCTACCTCCAAGACTTCCAATATTTTTGAAAATGTGTGAAGAAATATAAAGATAGTTATTTGAAAACTAAAATGATATAAAATTATCAAAAGGTACTATGCTTACACTAGAGACTTCAAAATGCTAGAATAAAATATCAAAAAGGGTGAGAAGGCGATAAAAACATGAAATAAAATCGCCTAGAAGTTGTGAAAACACTCCAAAAGACATTACATCTTCAATACGTTATCTTTCATAATCCTACTTCAAAAATCTACCATGCAAGGAAAGCAAGAGCTTGTATTCACAACAATAAAAAATTTTAAAAAGTTGCACAGTTGAATGCATGAGCAAGAGAGCGAGAGAGATATTGCTTCAAAATCCACTTCTTCAACATGGCAAGTTGGGTTAATTTTGTTTAACATGATTGCATGCAGAGGAGTTACTTCCAAAATATTTAGAAGAAGGAAATATTCCAATAGCCCCTAAAATCATGATTTTTTGGAAGACGCTAGTGCACTACATGAATATCCACCCAAAGCACTTCTATCTCAAAAAATTGGACCCAAAAATCTAGAATTGTCCTAGAATTGCTAGAAAAATAAACTATATTGTTAACATTTTGCGATTAAAAATTTTATAAACTAAAGGGACGATATAATATAGTGTGAAATTGCAAGGGGTAGAATTTACAACACTACATTTGGAATTTAAAGTATTGAAATTGTATAAGTTGTTAGTTTATTACTCTTTCAAAAGTAAATAAAAGAATATGTATAAATGGGTATAAATTGATTTCCATCCAATCAATTTTAAATACTTTTGAAAAATGTATGTATATTCAGAAATCATTTAAATTCTTTTGAAGTTTTTTTAAATATTTATTTAGATGTACACTTGTTTGTAAAAAGGAAAACACTTATGTGTATTTGTCTATCTATGCATGTGTGTGTACTTGTATACATACACTTTCAATGCAAGATAACATATATAATAAAGTAAATACTTTTGTATTTAAATAATTTGAAAAAATAAAAAATGCCTTAAAAAGGACATTGGCATTGCTATGGGGAGACTCTTGACTCCAAACCCTAATCACAACCTATTGCAAATGAGGATGAGTCTTCACCTCCACCCAAGGGAGGTCAACCCCTTACGGGGAGCCTCAAGACCTTGTTAAGGGGTCACAACCTTCCACAAGGCCACTCACCCACCCTCATGACTGCCCTTCATTTTATTAAAATTAGAAACATGCATCCAACACTTTGCAACAATAGAATTTTTTTATGGTATTTGTTGGTGTAATTAAACATTCACTAATTACACTTTACTTAAGCTTACTTAGGATACTGCATTGCATAGTCGTTTTGATTTGAGACACTTAGGAGTTTGTACCTTTATTTACACATGGTGTAGGAGAAATTCCACTTTATGTGTTGTCTCCACCTTTAGTGCGCTTATCACATTATCATCCTCCACATGTTGCACATACTTCATTGCACAATGGAGGATGATCCACCTTTGGTGGACATGTGATTTTGCCATGTGTGGGTGATTGCTTATTTCCTCCTTATCATAGTCTCTTATTGCCTTGCCTATATAAGCATACACATCTTCATTGTGAAAAAGACATCAGTTATGGTATTGTAATCGAGTTGATTATGTCTATTAGCAATATTATTATTCTTGCATCTTGTTGCAATTGTATTGGCATTCTATAGTGGAATTTATCTTGGTATTTCATTTGATCTTGGGGTGTTGTAGAGTCACCTAAAACTCTAACAACGTTTAAGTTATAATATTTTTATATTTGGAATAAAAATATTATTAATTAGAAAAATAAAGTTATTTTTAAGAACAAAAGAAAAAATAAAGCAAAATAGAAAACAAAATGCAAAATAATTTGAATAAAGTAAAAAATAATATTATTTTATCTTGTGAGTTTTCTTAACCCCTTCACTTATGTGTCACTCCCTCCATTTGTTGCTTGAAATAAACAAGGAAGCTATGAGGAAACGCTTTTAAATTTGAACATTAGAGTCTTAGTGTTGCCCTAAAAAGTTAGGCATTCTTAATGTTTTTTAAGGTTAGTTAATTGTTTTGAGTGGGATTAGATTTTTAATGCTTTTCGAAAAGGGGAACCTTTAGTTATTAATACAATAGGTGTATGCACCCTACAATGGTCGCCTAGACTGTGGGCCCCATTTATCATTTTATCAAATTCTTGAATCAATGCTTTGCAACATTTTCAATTTAAATCAATTTCCTTGATCAAATCATAATTAATTTAATTATTTCAATATTTCCTAAGGTTTGATCATTTTTTAATTAAAAGATTTAATCTCCCTTTTAATTAAATAAAATTCATCTTATTTAATTAAAATATTTAATCTCCCTTTTAATTAAATTCATCTTATTTAATTAAATTAAATTCCTCCCATTTAATTAAATAAAATTCTTCTAATTTATTTAATTAAAAGAAAACCCCTCTTTTAATTAAATAAATAAAAATCCCCACTTAAAGCACTTTATTGGATGAAAAAGGAAATAAATTAAATAAAAGTCCCTTTTTCTTCACATCTTCCTAAGTGGTGGGCTTTTTGCCTCTTAATCATAGCCTTTGATTTTTTCCTCTTAATCTCAACCGTTCACTTCTCTTTAAAAGGAAACCTCTCCTTCTCATTTGAGAATCAAGATTTTATGCTATTGTTATGTTGCAGGTTTGGAGAGCAATTTTGGAGGAGGATTTGAGCACTCAAGCTTGGATATTGCAACTTCTCTCTTCTTGT
>MU228503.1:656252-674218 GCA_018584345.1 Thuja plicata
TATGCATTGCAATCATATAGAATAGATCTCATTTTTTCATGCATTGAATCTCTCATTTCATGGTGTACTTGCATGGGCACAACTAGGTCAATCTGAGGGCCTCCATTACAAAACCTTTGCACTCCATGACTAGAGAGCTATGAGTCGATATTTGAGCATCATTCTTGAGCAACCTTGGATGGAATGATTCATAGAATTATGACACATTTTCATCACACAATAGGTAATATTGGTATTTTTCTTTATAAGTTAATGTAAAATTATTTCGTATTTTGATTACCAAGGAATATTATCCTCTGAGACATTTTGTTGTCAATTATTTATCATCTCAGGGGATAAAATGCTAACATAAGTCCCTATGAATAGTGATGGACAAAAAGCACCACCCCAACAATAATTCTAGTTGTCTGTAAACCAAAAAAGTAATCAAGAATATCCACAAACACGACCAAACCCAGTAAAGACCTTTGGCATTACCCAACCTCACCACCTTCGCCATTTTCCTCCAGCACGTCCTCCACATCCTCGACCAAGATTTTTGTCAACCTACTATCCCTGAATTCCTCTCCTTCGATGTATCCCTAGAGAAAATTTATGCTCGTCTGAGCTCAGTTGCTTCATATTGTGACATCCACGCCAACACCCCAAATAAGAAAAATTTATGACGGGTCATCGTCACCTTCCCCAAACTTTAGTTGCACTCAATGATCTAGGATTAAGTTGTTCTCTAGAATGGTCCTTTGGAGGTAGCTCTTTAGCCCAACACACCATTGCTTCCACACCAATTTGGCCATGAGAGCCTCCACCAACCGCTCTCTCTCTCGCATCCAAAAGAATCACCACAAACATGAAAGCCACATTAGAGTTGACATGGTAGTGACCATTATCACATAGATAATCATCCCTCGACACCATTATGAGGGCGTGCTCAACCACCCCAGCTCTTGACTTAAAGAGGTGAGTAATATTTGTTGTTCATCTTATATGATTAATTAAATGTGACATCTTTAGTAAATTAATATAATTAATTAAATAATTCAATTTTTGGAATGGACTGTTACAAGTTAGTTAACTTCAAAATTTAATTTAAATTGAAATTAATTGTAAAGAAATTTTAATGCCAGCTTTGAAAAAGCGCTTCCAAGTAACTTTAATCCCAGTTATGAAAAATTGCTTCCAAGCAATTATTGTTTTGAACTTTTTTTTTAGAATTGTAAACTTTTAAAATGATTATATTCAAATTATAAATTCTATAATCTTAAAATTGAAAAATGTATTGTTAAATTGTATTTTACTCGTCACATTATTTACTTTATAATTTTAAAATTGAAAAATGTATTGTTAAAATTATATTTTACCCTAGTCACATTATTTTCTTTTAACTATCATTTGATTAAATTAGTTAAATGTTACCAAGTTTTAAATTAAGTATTAGCTTGGCTAGGGTTTCATTGTAGTTGTAGGTTCCTATCAATTAGGAACCTAAAGGGGGTACATTCCTTATGGAGGTCCCCACTTCATACCCTAATTAGGTTACCCCCTTCATCATAGGGCAATGCCTACTTATATGTTTCTCATCCTTTACTTACTTCATGTGACGTGCAACATCAACAAGGGTAAGTCCCTCTATCACATATAATATGGTAGAGGTTAGTTAAGTGATGCTTTCGTAAAATAAAAATATTAATTTTGATTTTCATGTCCATATGCAAATTTGAGCATGACAATGCATTTCTTCAAGTCAAGGCAACAAAATGGAGAAACTACAAGCACATGATGTTTCTCTCTAATTTCCTCTAACAAAACACAAGGCTTTGATTTACCTAACAATGGCACTTGTGTTTCACCTCTGGTAGGCCCTGAGCTCCAAATAGGCCAAAATCTCATGAAGTCAATCAAAGTATTCAACAAAGCCATGGGAGAAAGGTTGCCTATGGCCAAATTGATTGTCATTACTTCTTTAACAAGAGAATATGATTGTCTAATAGAACTTCCTGTTAGTAATTTACTTGTTATATGTATTGACTTTGTTTCCCATCAAACTTTTGGCATGTCACCATAAATGTGTCTTGCCACCCATAACTCATTAATGTGTTCATTGCCTCCACTGTCCTTGAATATTTGAAATTCATGAACGTATTAATTATAATTTTGTAATTTAAATTCAATTCCTTTTTTTGTTTTATTTTTAAATAATTTAATAACATAAAATTAAAAAAAAATTTGCAACAAGGTTGTGACAAATGAATTATGTTAGTGCAATAATCACATGAAGGAAGATCTCCCATGAATTCTAAAGGCCTCAAAGCTCATACCAAGGTTTCATGATCATATAATATCGATATTTAGTGTTACTCTCCACTCAAACAAGTTGAATATCATTTCAATACAACAAATTATTTTGCATAGAGGGTTCTAAATGTGTGAGTTAGTATGGAACTACCATTGTGTCTCTTCCTATTCATAATTGCAGGAACTCTATCGTTGAAAGAACCAACACGACTTATGTTAATGTCATGCACGTCGCAGATGTTTCATGAGTGAGGGTAATCATGTTTGTGCATATTAGCCTTCAACTAGTTAATGAGATAACCATCACTATGTGTTCCATTAGAACCATTCCAACTATGATTTGAATACTAGAGAGGCTTCATAGGACAACTCTAAATTGTATGAACAAAATGTATTTTATACACAAAACACAATATTAATAAACATCAAAAGATGCATATCAATTAGAGAAAGGTGTACATGAAAGATAAAAGAACTAGAAAAGAAAAAACTAGAAAAGAAAAGTTTTCTTATTTTTTTCTATGCATGGTGTTCTCTTGGAAGAGGTGTATGGTGTTCTCTTGGAAGAGGTGCATGGTTGCTTTATTTTCATCAGTTATGTCTAGTATTTGACTTCTTACTCTCTCCTCAATCTGACTATATATTTACATTACTCAGTGACTTTAATTTATTAGTAGTTTATTATTTTTGTTGTATAATTAGTTAAATTATAACACATTCAAAGATAACTCTCAATAATATTATCATCATTTTATATTTAATACAAATGTAGATTTTATTTGATTTCCAAATAGAAACTCAGTTACTATCTTTTGACAATTTAGTTGAACAACATTGCATGTGACAGTTCATATGCCCTGTGGATTGCTACCTCACACCATACCCTGAAATCGCATGGTATTTCTACGATGGGTTGCAGTCCTATTAAAATCCAACAATGGCACATTCCAAATTTCCATGTCGCATTTCTTATCGTGGAGCTCAGCTGGATCAAACGGTTTAGGGATGATGGCAACCAGGTAACAAGCTTTCTGGTCGGGATAGGTCGACGTGCACAGTATCTATCGAGTATCCGCAGGTTTGGAATTAACGAATCTCAGTTCCAGAGCCTAGTTTATTGACTAAAATGTGCATTTCCAATCTAGTTTCAAAATCCTAAGGATTTATCAACAGTGATGAACACACCATATTTCTTTATACAAAATCAGAGAAATGGTTTTAATGTTTAATCTCGGTTAAATTACATCAGTTGTATTATCAAAATGAACTCCTATATATATCTTAAGTCCGTTTAATTATTCACTCATTTAACATGAAAAATATTGTGAACGGGTCCTTATTTCTTCAAAACAAATGCTTTAAAAACTGAACGTCAAAGTTTGCCTTCAATGCATAAAATGCATGCATCTGGCGGGTCCTCATCTTATATCATAGAACTAAATATTTTATAGAAATGGGTATAGAAAACGTTTATTGACAAACCCATATACCAAATTTCAGCAAATTTCATAATTACTAATTCAGCACACACCAAAGACTTATTAACTCACTGGTGTAAGGAAGACTAAATATGCTGTTACTTTTCATCAAAGGTAATAAACAACTACGTAAGGCTAGAGCAACCTGTTGAGCTTGATTGCATTGAATGGGTAGTAAGAACTGTTCACATGCCACCTAATCGTTCTGCATAAGTCACTGCAATATTGTGGTCAATATGCTGGCTGTTTCCGGCAGGGTTCATCCCCAACATAAATAGATAGCAAGTTTTGGTTTTTAAGCTCATCGCCACCTTATAGCCAAGCAATGACTACAGATGAATTCCATGTGCTCATTGAAAAGTCCTGCTGTGGATACAACTGGGATGGTTGAATATTGTAATAAAAAATGTGTGTACGGTAGTAACTCTATCTTCATATTATGCTGCCGTATTTTCTACATTGCATGGATTGCTTGTATTTTGTTGCAGGCTACAGGTGCCTTCTGTTTGATTCCAGTTTAGTTATGGTTTGTAGCTCCTCCTGAAAAGAGATGATTAAGATGAAAAAAAAATTGGTCCTTGAAAGTAGCCTCTCATACTTGGTGGTGTTTAGGTTATACTTGCATTCCTATTAATTCTTCAACACCTGAGAGTGTACACCAATCCTGTGGTTCCTTCTCAACTATACCTTTTCTCTCTGTATTTTTTTTTAACACTGGTGCAAATTCAAACAGCTTTCCACTCCAGTCTTTATACAAAATTATATGAGATGTCAAGATTTAAGCAGGACTGGAATTGTTTTTAATAAGCGGGAATGGAATATTTTTTCTCAGCTTGTTTACCCCCAAATCCAGCAGTTTAGTCGCCTAGAATCGAGATACCCGCTAGACAAAATTTTGTTCCTGTTCTTTTAAAGTGTGCTATTATTTTTGAGGCTTGTCTCTTCTTTTAACTTTGCGCTACTGATGCAAATTGTTGGATTAGAAATGATACAGTGATCACCATTATTGTTGCCTGCAATTCTTAATAGGGAAAGCACTACTAGATAAAAACACAATGGATTTCTTACGTACAGCACATATTAAAAAAAAAAAGTCAAAACAAAAGCAGAATAGAGTTGATTTTTAGCATTTTACCCATTCAATGTTTGTAAAATGCTTCAACAACCTTCTCACAGAACACCACATTTGAGTGCTATCCAGAAGACCCTTACAAATTCAATCAACAAAATCCAGGTTTGCCAAGCACCAGCAGCAGTACCTTTGAATTTGAAAGTTAGCAAGATTATGGCAGTCTTTTACTCTGATGTCATAATCCTCTATTTCAACCGATATTTCTCTGAAAGGTGTAGGGAAGAAATTCCAGGCAAATATACACCTTACCTTCTCCAGTTATTTGAGTACCCCTACTAAACACTGGCAGAAGGCCAGTGGTTGATGCTTTAGCACCCACAAGCATTGCCATGAGCTTCTCTTGCAGGTGAGCTTTTGCCAGGCAGGTGCATGGAGTCAACTGTTAGACGATATTTTTAATGTTTTTTATTTTGCAGTGAGACTTCCAATTGAGATGTTGGCTAAATGTGGACTACCAATCTGGCTTCAATGTCATACTTTTTACCAACACTGAAGAATTGTGTAGACGATTGTCCCACTAACAGAAGCCTATCAGCTAATTACAGCAGATACCAAGGGGGTAATAAGCAATTTAATTATTGTTTTTGTCATGCTGGAGTTTAAACTGATGCTTGGCAGAGTTTAGTGGATATCTCAAGATTATGACAAGAACCATTCATAAAAGACACAAAAGAAAGACAAATCCATTATGATATGGGATGAAATTGAAAATATGGGTTTCATTTAGGTTCGAGCAACCATAGCATTACAAGGATCTTAACTATGATCAATCAAAGGATTCCATATCTGACAAGATCCTCGGCCAGCATGAGAATAATTTGAAGGTTTGTTATCATCTATGATTTTATACAACCTCTCAATCATCATTTAGAGCATTTTGGGCTAAATGCTTTCAGTATACACCTCACTAGCATTGTTTACCATTTGTGTTATTTTCTATCATCAACCATGATGCAAAAAGCGGGTTATTGTCCCTCAGCTTGATATGCTCCACTTTAAATCCATCCAAACTCTGTTGCACTCTGATGGGTGTCCATTAGCTACTGTTATGCTTTTATTTTTAATTTTAATTTTCCGCTAGACAAGCTCAAGACTCAAATGCTAATCCATGCTAACTTTAGGCTTTGGAGTTTGAGCTAAACAGAAAAAAAAAATCAAGCAGTGTATAAGTGCTGTCATCAAAGGCAGAAAATCCTACCAACTCATGCCTTTCACTTGACATTGAAGCAATCACCCCAGCCCTGCACATGGTTTCACTGCATATTTTGGAATTGGTTTTGAGAAATGACGTTTCTTTAGAGTAAGATGACAGAAGAGGCCATGGCTCAAGTAACTGCATTAGCCGGATATGGCCTGTGTATATAGATTTAGCACAAAAAAGCATTGTCCAAAAAAAAAATAGAGGTAAAGCCAAAAAAGAAAATAACTATTAATAAAATGAGGAATGGCCTGTGTGTAACAAATTGCTAATCCAAGGAGGAACTCTACAAGAAAGGCAAGCTCAAGTTGAAGTTAAACAAGGATGGCCTTTAGTCAAAATTTCACATCACTAATACATTTTGGAATTGAGAAACAGGAATCATAAACTTAATAGCTTGATAACAGCATGCTGGTTGGAGCAGTAAAGATCATCGGCTAGCCAAAAATTCCAGGCTCATCTGCTATGCATAAATGTTTCACACCAGTACAAATAGAGGATATCTCAAATTAACCTATGATATTGTAAAACCTTAAATCCTCTTGAAAACACAGTATGGTGAATCTCTGTAAACTCTTAATCAGAGACAAATACTATATTAGAAATCATGTCATTGTACAATCTGAAATAGAAGATCTATCTCATTAAAATGGAGATGATGCCCAGATTCAATCTTGGACTATACAGAGCATAACTGAAGTGCCAGCTAAGCTTCATCAACTATTAGGTTTGAAAAAATACAATGCTTCTGAACCTATTAAATATGCTAAACTGAAGCGGGACGTACAAATATAGCTTGACAGCTTTAGATATAAAACTTGAATACCATTGAACTGTGCTATCCAAGTAGACACCAAACAACACAACTTTTTATAGATCAAGAAAAATCTTAGGATGCAAACTTACAGTCTCAATCTGGGTCTAAGTTTTTATTTACAACATTATTAAGCACACTAGCATACTTCAGGTTTAGCCTCAATTCCAAATATCTGTATTGCATTGTAGAACACAAGAACCTGCATGGAAGCTGGGAACCCACTCAACTGAAGGATATGAAGTGAACCTAAGTTTTCTACATTTTACACGAGGTCCTTTTTCAGCATCCAGGTCCCATAGCCACTGGAATGTTCTCTCAAAGACTCAAGTAGTAGGTAAAACATGGACCAAATTTATCACCTTCGCCACTCCTGCTTTTGTTTTTCTGAAATGCAAATGTTACAAAATGTTAGAATCCTACAAAATTACTCCAAAAGAATAACTTGCAATTTTAGCACATGTAGCAGCATCTCCAAATCATAATTATGCTAGTGCTAAATGTATTCTATAATAGCATATTATGGTACACATTTCAGGCAAAGGAATCCTAGACATACAACAAAACAGAAAAACTAGAAAACTATAAATGCATATGGTAAGAACATAACTTAGATGAAAAATGTTTCACAACATAACCAAATTGATAAGGATCACAATATACAAAATCTAAGAAACAAAGGTTGAACTTCATACCCAAGGAAGCTGTTGGGGAAAGAACACTGTTTCCATTGGAAGTTCTTTGAAATTGAGTTAGTGACCTCCGTGGAGACACAGATTGTTGCTTTCCATGTGAACCTGGTAGAGAGTTTCTTCTCTTTGCACTAGTAGCATCCTCATGGACATCTGGACTGGACTTTGGAGAGTTATGAGAGCGGGTCTTTGCTTTTGCTGATACTGTGGCAGCCATGTAATGAGGAACAGATGGAATTACTTGAGAGTTGCTTGGTGAAGGATCAGATTTCCCAGAGCTTGGAAATTTCTGTTTTCTTGTAGCCTTCTTATTGATTACAGAATTTTCAGAGTCATTTTCTATAGGTGATTCAACCTTAACTGGATTGCTGGAAATGGAGTCCCCACAAGAGACAGGGTTTTGTTGTACTGTTGAATCATCTGATCTTTCAGGTGAACTAGCAGAAAGCTGAATGGGGGATGACCCCTGAATAATTGGAATAGGTTCCTGCATTCCATGCAACTCACCAGACATTGATTTATTTGCATTTGAAGCACAATCTAAATTGGACATGTTTGTTAAGCTGGGTATTAACTTCTCAGATTTAGCCTCAAGCTTATCTGAAACAGAATCAGCTATTGAACTTGATAATTTATCCTCACTACATTTAAAATTGTCAGCTTCAATAGGAGTTGTAAGTTGATCTGACATAGAATTAAATGTTGGATCTTCGTCTGGTTCATTTATGGGTTGATTTGCAACATAATCTATTTCTGAGCTTGATACCTTTTCTGGCGGCACACTAGTATCATCTGAAGAAAACACTGCCAAATTTGCCACCTTTGCTGAGCTAGACATAGTTTTCTCAGATTCATACTTAATTTTCTCGGAATTGGACTCGAATGTTGAATTCATAAACTTCTTCGTAACATTAGGCTGATCCAGGATAGAATCCAACTTTGAAGTTGACAATTTCCTTGAGTTATGAGTGCATTTCCCAGCTTCAGCCTCAACCTGAACTGGAATAATATGTGGTTTAATATTTGATGTCTGTTCCAAACTGCAATTGGGACTTCCAGTTTTTGCCTCACAGAAATCCAGTTCAATATTTGATGTCAAATTTGATACATCACTAAAGTTCAACAGAGAATTCTCAGCCTCCTGCTTTTGCTGATTCAAATGTAAATTGTTTGTTGAATCTGACACCTTGCTTGAGCTACAATTGGACCTTTTAGTTTCATTATTTACCTCATACAGAGAATCTGTCATTGCACTTGAGTCATCCTTCCCCTCTATGTTTTGCTGAACTGAAACAGAATCTGGTATAGCGTCCAAATTCTTTCTCAAGTTGTGGGCAGAAATATCATTTCCCAGTTCAGACATATGTGGGACCAGATCAGAAGTTGAATTTGATCCTTTTGTCAAATTGCATGTTAAGTTGTCACCTTCAACTTTGGTCTGATAAGAACAGGAATCCACAGTTGGATGGATTTTCTGTTTTAAGGTTATCTGAGAATGATCAGATTCAACTCGAGAATGATCTAAAACGGGCTCCAAAATTGAATTGAACAAATTTCTCAACTGGTTGTTTGAATTATCAGAAACAGAATCACATTTTGAATATTGCACATTTCTTGAGTTATCATTGCATTTCTCAGACTCAGTTTCATGCTGATTTGAAAAATTATCCAATGCTAATGCTGAAGCCTCTTTTAAAGTAATATCAGAGTCCTCATTTTGAACATCATGCTTACTAAAACCTGAACTTGACACTTCTTTCAACTGCTTGCTCAGCTGATCTGCAATAGAATCTGATATTGATTTTGACACCTTCCTTGAGCTATCAATGTTCCTCCCATCTTCAGGTTGAAGCTGATCTGAAGTTGAATTTAATGTTGAATTCAATTTCCCTGTCAAGCTAACCTCAGGCTGATCCAAATTTGGAGCTATCTTTGGATTTAACTCCTTTCTTATCACTTTGGCCTCTAAAGACTCTGCTTTCTCTATCTGCTGTTGATGATCCAAGCCATTCTTTGGCTGAATCAACAAATTAGACTCCCTGGAGGAAGCAGACATCCAACGTTCCAACCATTTCCATCCTGAATTGGAATCATCTGGGTCATACTCCATATGCAGAGAATCTGCCTTTGGTACAGTCTCTAAAAGCTTTTAAAAGTAGCCAAAGCTAAAACATCAGTATCCCAAATTGTTGTGTTTTGAATGCAAACGTAAGAGTACTTCAAAAACGAATTGACAGATAGATGCTCAAGTTTTGACTTCACCTGACGAGCAAATCCATTAGCAAATAGCTTCCCCGCCAGAACGCAACTATTGTTCAATGAAGGGTTTGAACTATTCCTCTCCTGAAACAGTAAAAGAAATTAGATAAGCTTCTAATAAACAACTAGAGTAAGAAAACAAAAAATATTGACAACTACACACAAGTTAGCACAAAAAATATTTCCTTTTCTTCCTATCCAATAATTTTAAAATAGTTAATTCTTACCAATTTGCTTTGTTCTGAACCATTTTGTCGCCGTATAAGTTGAAGTCTCTCTTGAATGGCCAATCCTTGTTCTGATAATCTGACTTGACGAGCACGAACCAAAGCTTGCAATTTGATGATTGCTTGCACACAACGCAAAGTTCTTGCAGCCTGCTTCCTAACTAACTGCCCACGAACATGGGCTTGTAATATTACAATGCCTTTAAGACGGTATAACGTTCTCCTAGCCTGAGAAAACACAAATATAAATCTAATTTGCTGCCTTAAAATACAGAAACAAATCAAAATAGCATTCTACTTAGCATAAATGTGACAGCAGTAAAAGCAAAAATGGATATAATGTGCCTAGTTTTCTATAAATTTGGCGAAGCCAAAAATATCAGAAGAAAAACAAATAGGGACTAAATGCATCAATAAATTTAAAGTAAAAGAAATGAAAAGCATGATAGTATGAATACCAAATATGCCCTGATAGCTGCCTGGATCTTGATGGCTGAATTTACTTCCATGCTTTTATTAGCATTATCACCACTTTCAACAGCATCACTGACACTTGTTTCTACTGTGCTTGGTGTCACTGTAATTTCTGCATCTACTGATGTATTCTCCATCAACGTTGAGAGGGTAATCTTTTCCGTGCCTATAGGCATTGCCTGTTTGTCCTGCTCATAAATTAATCCCTTCTCATTTCTCTCTGCACTTGGGGACGATGTCTCATTTACCACAGTTGTTCTAAGCACCCGCTGATGAGAAGCATTTTTCCGGAAACTCCATCTACTCTTAGAAGCACTCTTCTGATTGTATATAAAAAATAACAGCAGTTCTCCATCAGAAAAAGATCAAAACATAGACAAAGAAGTTAATTACAAAATACACAAGAAAAGTTTCAAAATTCTATTTTCAAAAGCTCCGTTCAAACTTCAGATTTACATTGGTCAACATGAGCAAATTCAAGATTTTTAAAAATAAAAAAATTTTAATGAATATTTAACAGCTTTTATTTAGACTGGGAAATATCAAATAACTTAAGCAGAAAGCATTTAGAAATTAATCCTTTACATGCTGTTGCTCAATTTCTCTGCTTGCAAATATGCCTAATATGCAAGAAAAAAATCCACATATGTATACCATGGTTTAATAGGAGTTAAAAATAAGAAACAAATGCACAAGTTCTTGTTTCAGGAGCGGGATGTTTCCACATGTCCTAACAGAGAAGCTGATATTCAGACTCTCAGACTCAAGTGTATAGAGAAAAGTAAATTTTATTTAAGGATCAAAAGGCGTGATCAGAAATGAAACAAAAAACTTTAATAATATATCCGAAACAGAAAACTAAAATGGTTATATTCTTCATCACTAAATGGACCTTGGATGGATCCAGGGAGATTGATCCAAAAACTTCAGACTTAGGATCTACAAAGGGAAGCCACAAGGCATCTTCCAGGAATACTGATAAATCTAAGTAAGATAAACAGCTACATAAAAACGGTGATAGTCAATGGAAGTTCACTTGTTTCCATTACAACAAGATTGTTGGGAAACATGCAACTGTGGATAATATAGTGATATACTGTATGTCCATTTAGAGCCCCAGTCTGAGCAACTAGATTCCAGACTGATACCATTCTGATCAAACATGGTCATACAATTCTAACTTCTGAGTGCTACAAAATTTTCTTATGATCAGTTGATTTCTTAAGGAAAAAAGAAAATGCAACTAATATTTTGTGACATTCCATAATCTAAGAAGAAAAGTAAAGTAGAGAATATTATGAAATTCATTTAGGCGCATTCATAGAAGAAATCAAGCAAGAGATTGCAATACCTACTTACAGTTTTTTCAAGTCCTACAAATCAAGTTATTCCAAAAACGAAGAGAAAAGATGGAAATAGTAGTAAATTTTCATATATCCAAGCACCATAATCTGCATAAAATTAACATTAAGACAAAAAACATTACAATTACTATCTCCAAGGACTATGTGGAAAGGATGGGCATTATAATTAATAGTATTACTGATCATTTTAGCTGTGCATTAGATCAAATAATACTCTGTAGCCCTTTCCCTGGAAACTTTGTTATGTTGTTCCCAAATAGCATTCTTATTTTCCACTAAGGACAAGGCAGATCATACAGAACAGTTACAGAATTCTTTCTAGATTATAAAGCTAGAAGCAGAAATTGGGATAAAATCACAATTAATTATGAGCCGGAATCAAAGGCAATCCACTTCAGAGAGTAGATTACCAATTTTTAAAAATCTGGCACAATTTTTGGGAAATAATTATTCAAAAACTGTGAAATCAGAGATTAAACCGTTTTTTTCATTTTTGTCTATCAATTTTTATTTTCCCTATTAATTTTTCCCAGCTTTTTAACTACTGATTTGGATTTTCTTAAAGTACGAGTGCATGTCAAAGATTTGAAGTTGTCTTTGAAAGATAGGGCACAATTTTTGAGAATGGGAGCCCCAAAATATAAAATTTATTTTGGGTTGCATTGAATGAAATGCTTTAAATTTGACTCCATATTCCAATGGACAGGGTTTTCAACAGTTCGCATGCAAGCTTTCCCAACAAGTCACAAAAAATGCAGTGAAATCTAAATGCTTTGCCTTGACACTATTGTCATTTTCATTTTATGCTTGCTTAGGTACGCCTTAAAAGGCAGTGCATCTAATTAAACATAGGACACATAAATTGAAACTAATGCTAAACCAAGTACTAAAAAGATAGCCATGGGCGTCATAAAGCAGTAATTTTACAGTCGAATCTATCTCTACACACTTCATTTGGGATGAATAACAACAAACAATATAAAAAATATCCCTGTTTATTTATATTCAGCATTTCCTTCATTTGTTTTCCAATTTTAATTGCAAGTAAATTGAATTTCATTTATATTTTTCATTTGCCAAGTCAATCCTGAGTTTGAGTAAAGCTAACAATGGTTGTAACTACTCCCATTCAACTTTTTCAAACGATAAGCACAACTCTTAAAAGAATAACTTTCTGGCAAAAGACATTTCAGGGTGCACAAAACAGCCCATGTTACACAGCCATTGCAAAGTGTAAACATGAATGAATACAAATTTCTCCCCAAATCCAAATAAGTCAATATAGACATTCAAGCATCAAGCGCATCCAAATTACTTAAGATCTGATGGCAACTGATAGTGTACAATACATCTATTAATCTTGGGCTTCAAAACTACAAATAATCATCAACACTCAATAATTGCGATGTCCCCTCTCTCGAAAAGAACTTAATAAATAAATAGTAATATTAAACTATAATAAAATTAAAATACAAATATAAATAAATTAATAATGATAAACTAAAATACAAGAATAAATAAATAGAAATAAATTATAATATAATACAAAATAATTACAAAGGACAAAATTATGGAACAAGTTATTAGAAAAAAAATGAGGAAATATTAAATTTATAATAATATAATAATAATAATAATATTATAATAAATGATAATAATTAAATTAAATTATTAAAAAAACAATAATAATAAAATAAAAAATAAAACAATAAAATTATAATTATAATTAAAATATGAAATAATAAAATTAAAATATAAAAGAGTTAAGTTAATGAAGGGTCAAAAGGCATGAAAGGAAAAGTTGTTACTCCCTCAAATATGAGATATAAAAAGCTCAAAAATGAGATATAAAAAGGGAGCAGAACTTCATTTGAGGGGGAGAGAAAAGAAGAAAGGAGCATAGGAATTAAGGAAGGGTTAGTGGAAGAAGAAAGGAAGGGGAAGAGAATAAGGAAGTGACTTCCAAAGGGGCAGCAATGACGAAGGGTTGTGACTCTTTCAAAGGGTGGTAAGTCTGAAAGGTTGCGACTTCCAAAGGGGCAGCAATGATGAAAGGTTGTGACTCTTCCCAAGGGCAACAATGATAAAGGGTTGTGACTCTTTTAAAGGGTGGTAATTCTGAAAGGTTGCGGCTCTTCCAAAGGGCAACAATGATGAAGTTTTGTGACTCTTCCAAAGGGGCAGCAACGATGAAAGGTCGTGACTCTTCCGAAGGTCAACAATGATAAGGGTTGTGAATCTTTTAAAGGGTGGTAATTCTGAAAGGTTGTGACTCTTCCAAAGGGCAACAATGATGAAGGGTTGCAACTCTTCCAGAGGGTGGTAATTGTAAAAAGGTTAATTCTGAAAGGTTGCGACTCTTCCAATGGGCAACAATGATGAAGTTTTGTGACTCTTCCAAAGAGTAGAAATTCTGAAAGGTTGCGACTCTTCCAAAGGTGAGGCAATGATGAAAGGTTGTGACTCTTCCGAAGGGCAACAATGATAAGGGTTGTGACTCTTTAAAAGGGTGGTAATTCTGAAAGGTTGTGACTCTTCCAAAGAGCAACAATGATGAAGTTTTGTGACTCTTCCAAAGGGTAGTAATTCTGAAGGTTGTGACTCTTCCAAAGGGCAACAATGATGAAGGGCTGCGACTCTTCCAAAGGGTGGTAATTGTAAAAAGGTTGTGACCATTGCAAAGGGCAGACATGATGAAGAGGTGTAACTGTTCCCCACGTTGGAAGATATAAAGGGGGGAATGTTTTATTTGAGGGAAATGAAGGAAGAGCAATTTGGGGAATAATATATTAATCTCAAAGGCAACAATGAAAAGTGGTGACTCAATTATGAAAGGTGATGACCTTTTTGCTAATAAAGTATAAAGGAGATTTCATTTCAAGCCAAAAAAGAGGAGCAACAATAAAAGAGTATTATTCAAATTTTGAGAGCAGACTGAGCAGAAGAATTCCATTTGATAAAGAAGATCAATCTAATAATATGAGAAACTAGACTTCAGATATTTATACAGCCTCTAACTAAATTTTTGCTCCTGTTTTATTTTGGATTTGTGAATTTAGGGCAAAGTATAAGGTGATCCCGAAAGGGGGCAGTACAGTGGTATCAGAGCATAATCCTCCCATCTTGTGAGAGAATGTGAATGCAAACCTATCAGTGGAGAAAAGCACAACTTAAGTATGAAGGGCCAAGGAAAGACAATAAAGAAAAAGCATATTATTTCTACAAAGGACAATAGAGTACACGACACTAATGCCAAGGCAAGGAAGCCCTAAAACAAAAAAGTGGATCAATAAAGAAAGCATGTGCTTAGAATGTAAGAACCAAGGAAACCAAGACGTATATGTGGAAAAAGGAGTCGATCGCACATAATAGAAGAAATACTAAGGAAACAAGATGGATACACCAAAGTATAGAGTATCCATAAGGCCTTGGACGAGATAGTCTCTCCCAAAGATTATAAGAATGGATACGCCTTGTGTGGGTATCCATAAGGCTTGGGAAGAGATAAAGTCTCTCCCAAGGATTTTAAGAATAAATAAGCCTTGTGTGGGTATCCATAAGGCCTGGGAAGAGATAAAGTCTCTCCCAAGGATTACAAGGATGGACACACCTTGTGTGGGTATCCATAAGGCTTGGGAAGAGATTAAATCTCTCCCAAGGATTATAAGGATGGATATACCAATGTATAGAACATAGATTTTCTCTAAGTTATTAAAAGTTGCCCTTTAAATTTTTTTTTAAAAAGTAATCTTTTACTAATTTTCTCTAAGTTATTACGGTTTTTTGTAAATCCAATTTTTTCCCAATTTTTTAAAAAATCTTACTCTTTTGGTTTGCCGATTTTTTCCCAAAACGATTAATGCTACTATGGTATTAATAATGAATCATAGATCTAAGAAAAGGAGTGAACAAATGACCCAATTTCAGACTGGATGGACAGGGATCTTCAATAGAACTCTTCAACATCACAATGAGGATATCTATCAACCATTACTTCAGCAGCGATACGGTTCAACTCCATGGGCATTTTTATTGAGCATGCAAGACCCTAAATCAATATTCTGTTCTTCAAATGTTCCCTAAGTAGATGCTATGTAGAATATAGCCCATCACTTAGCCATGCTCAGCTTAAATCACTTGAATTTTTAATGAGACCAAATTGTAGGCAACAATTAAGGCTAGACTTGTAATGTCCCTGTTTTTACATAATTTTGCTCCACGAGCTTTTGGCCGATTTCCTAGTTTTCCCGTAAGCTTCCAAGTGGGCTGGGGAGAGCTCCAAACTTCTCTAAGTGAACTGGTTCAATCTTTCTTGGTTTCTATTGATGGTGTTGAGCCCAGATGGTGTTGTGGATCGTAGTGACGCTTTCAGAAGCGTTTCCAGATTCCCAAGGTGTTTACTAAACTTCTTGGAGAGTACCTGTTTCTAGTAAGTCTTTGAGTTGACACAAATCTTCATCCCATTGCCTCAGTTTCATCTTGGCATGCTCAGATTTGGTTTTAGAAGTCTCGACAATGCTTTTCACAGCTCAAACGGGAGTATTTAAATATACACTTCATTTCTAATGTTAAATGTTAGATTATTTCATTTAAATGTTTTTATTAAATCACATTAGGTCCCCTCAAGTGGACACCTAGTGAAAGGGGACTTGCACATTAATTTATTTTATTAATTTGAAATGTGCTTTTGGTGTGAAATAAATTATTTAAATTTTAAATGGACTTATTTTCCCTCAAAACTACAAAAAGAGGTTTGTGCTCCCATTTTGAATGCTGAAGAATACACATAAATTGAACCTACGGGCTACGTGTATTACCTCGAATCTTGTGAGGACAAAAACCCTCATTGGATAATTGGTTTCAAATTTGAAAGACAATCCCTAGCTGGTTGGCAGTGTTTCTACATCAGGAATCATCTTGATTCTTCACAATCTCACAGATTGGAGTTTCAGTAATGAAGATTTCTTGGTGTTTTGACTTGCAGATTTGGGAATGATTTTACCGTTGATTTACAAAGATTTTTTATGTATCTAATGCATTCTCAGAATGGTTTTTGCTGGTCATACTGTTTGAGGATTGGATGTGTGCCCTAGCTGGCCATACCACTTATATGTGCTTGAAAAGTTGATTTGCAAGATCAGAAATCATTCAAGGTTGAGTATATCATGGTTGCTGACACTGGGCAACTCCTTTGAAGGGGTTTTTTGATACTATTGCAGGTTGCACAAAATTTTAGGAGTGGCCATACCATTCGCCCATTGTACCTGGAACTAGGCGTAAGGGTTAGCAGACAGAAACGCCTTGAATTCTGAGGTTTTTCTTTCATCAGAAGTGACACCTATTTTCAAGGTAATTTCTTGTTGAGCAAGTGAAGGTTTTTGGAGGTTGTGAGTATTTAGAGCTAGCCGGCCCTGTCATTTCAGCGCCATTCTCAGTGGTGCATGACTGAAATGCAAATTATCAGTTTGCTCGGTTGAAATCTTCTGCTATTTGAGGGTAATGGAACAATGCTGGGTATGTTTGGTGCCATTTGGCAACCTTGGGAGGTGCTCTAGCCGAGATTGGAGGAAGTTACTGAATATTTTCTGTGAATACTATGACCTGCATCACTAAATTACAGACCTGTTGTATGACTGAAACCCTATGACAGACCTATTTCCTGTCCATCCTTGGCAATTAGAGGCTATTTGGAGCATAGATCAACTTATGGCAGACTTATCAGCGATAAGCAAACTTATCGCGATAAGTTCTGCGCGGCGAGAAAATACGTTATTTTCACTCCTAACTTATCGCAGATAAGTTGGTAACTTATCGCAGATAAGTTTGGCGATAAGTTGCCAACTTATCGCGCGGACTGTGTTTATACTTTTTTTACGCCCAGCAAAAGGTTAAAGTTCATTTGTTAGTTACAAAACAGAGTTTGGAGAGGGAGAGAAAGGGTTTGGAGGAGACATTGAGGAGGATGAGGACAGTGACACTGAGGAGGATTTAGATGATGAGGGCCATTGCCACCATCAGCACCATCTACAGAGTACA
>MU228503.1:674268-696931 GCA_018584345.1 Thuja plicata
ACAGAGGGTGGAGGTCCAGTCACGACCAGTTGTGCAGAGGGAGGAGGCACAGCCACAGCCACAGCCACATCATGATCAGACTTCTAGGGCTAAACTCCCTTCCACTCCAGCAGTTTTTAGTAGAGCTTGTAGGAAGAGGAAGATGTAGAGTTAGACTATTTTGATATTGTACTTGACATTTCTAAATGTTTTACAAAGACAATTTGTTATTTTAAGTTTTCTTTAGAGTTTAGAGTCTTTAGACTATCAGACTATGGTTACCAACCATCAGCATTCCACATGCGGATGTGATTTTGTACCCTATTTGCATTTATATATATCTAGATCAGCTTGTTTGGCTTGTTGACTCATTTACTGACTCATTAGATGCATCTGCTTATTGAATTTTGCAAAAAAAATGCATTTCTAATTAAATTTAATCAAGTTTTAAAGTTCCCGATATTTTCCCGATAAGTTTTCGACTTATCTCCGATATTTTCCGATAATTTTTTTTTGCCCTCGGCGATAAGTTGCCGATGCCGATATTTTGAACTATGATTTGGAGACTGCCGGGTTAGTGTGGTGCTGATCTGTGTCATTGGAAGGTGTCCTAAACGTGATTGGAGGTGAAGTTGATGGGCCTAATGGCTGCCTTGATTTGGAAAGTGTAAATGGAAGATCTGCAGCAGTTCCTACCTGATAGTCCAGAATTGTAACATTCAATTTGAATCTCTGTTTCAAGGTATTTCAGGTGAATGTTCTACATGTATATCTATTTCATGTCTTAACATCATTTTGTGAATGATTATTCATCGAAAAGAATTGTATCAGCAGATGTGTGGATACTGATTTCTTATATCAGACCTTATGACAGCAGTGCACCTCTATTTTGCAAGTCTATGTTGTCAATTTTCATTGGCAAAGATTTTTTTTATAACAACTTAGGGCGTATATTACAATACTTAGCTATTGCCACACTTGACAATTCATTAAAAAAAACTCTCCAATTCAAATTCAGACAAATCCTCTCAGCATAACAGTGAAGCATTTGTCACAGCCTTGGCAACACATGCATCAAAAGATGCGTGGCTGATGGATTCAAGCGCATCTTTTCACATCAAAAGATGTGTGGCTGATAGATTCAGGTGCATCTTTTCACATGTCTTCACATTACGGGTGGTTCACGAAGTATGTAAAATATGATGGTGGGAAGGTGTATCTTGGTGATAACTCTTGTCTGAAGATTATTGGCCGCGGAAGAGTCGAAATCAGATTCCTTGATGGTAGAGTGAAGAGGATTGATGGTGTTCTACACATAGTTCAAAATATCATTATCGGCAACTTATCGCCAAGGGCAAAAACAAAATATCGGGAAAATATCGGAAATAAATAAGCAACTTATTGGCAAAAATATCGGGAACTTAAAAAATTGCTTAAATTTAATTTGAAATGCATTTTTTTGCAAATTGCTCTAAAATGCTGCAAATCACATTTTTCCCCTTCAAACCCTTTTTTCCTCTCCCAAACACCAATTTGCAAACAAGAAAATGTGAAATAACTACTTTTTGGGCCGTCAGTCCCTATTAGCAAACTGTGGCAAATATTTTGGCGATAAGTTTGAAACTTATTTGCGATATGTACTCCGCGATAAATTTACATGTTTAATCGCGGCCTCCAACTTATCGCAATAAGTTTACTTATCGGCGATATATCTGCCATATTTTAATCTATGGTTCTACATATCCCGGGTTCAGCACGCAACCTACTTTCAGTGAGTGTATTGACTCTTGAGCAATGCGGGTGTGCAGTTTGTTTTCTCGCAAGGTGGATGCAAGATGACTAGAGGTTTTATGGTACTTGCTAAAGGTGTTCGGATTGGCACCATGCATTGTTCAATGCAATGGTACTGTATTATTCATCCTCGCCCTCAGAGTAGCTGTGAAGAGGTCTATTACCTCTACATCTGATGGTCGTGCTTACTAGGTACCTAAGGGTGTCAATGCCTTGGAGATGAAGCTTCCAACAGAAAAGAAAATGTTATGACACCAAAGACTTGGTCACAATGGTGAGAGGGGTCTCAAAACCCTAAAGAATAAATGCCTCAATGAGAGGTTTGACGATTGTAATCTCGAGTTCTTGTGGTAAACAAAACTGTGTTCAGTTTTATTCCAGTTCTCACAAGTATTCTGGTTTGTTGGATCTGGTACATTCTAATTATTTTGGTCCAGTAAATGTTTCTTCAATTTCTAGATCTATATACTTTGTTTCATTTATTGATGACTACAGTAGAAGGACATTTGTTTATTTTCTCAGACGCAAGTCTGAAGTCATTAGTCAGTTTAAGGAGTTTAAGGCTCTTGTTGAAAATCAAACTACTATTAAGTGTTTGAGAACTAATAACGGTTGTGAATTTTACTTAGCAGACTTCAACAAGTTCTATAAGGACCATGGGTTTGGGAGGCATTAGACAACTCCATACACCCCTAAGAAAATGGAGTTACGGAGAGCATGAATAGGATGTTGATGGTGAGGGCTAGGAGTATACTTAGTGGTACTGGCCTCGAACAAAACTTTTAGGCCAAAATTGTAGCCACTGCTTACTATTTGGTTAACAGATCTCCTACATCAGCTCTTGTTGATAAGACACCTGTGGAGGTGTGGTCAGGAAAGAAGCTTTCAATGAGACATCTCACAACATTTGATTGCAAGGCATATGCTCATGTGCCAAATGAGAAAGATCTAAGTTGGAGAACAAGCCGTTTAAGTACATCTTTATCAACTATGGTATCAATGTAGAAGGGTACAAGCTTTAGAATCCAATGACTAAAAAGGCTCTATATAGTAGAAGTGTTATTTTCGGAGACGAAACCTTCCATTGTTGATCTGCAACCAGAGGAAGAGGAGAAACAAAATAGGAGATAGTTTACGTTCCTTCTACCCCCGAGAAAAAGGGACTACGAGATCCTAATGGACCTAATAATGAGAACTCCTAGTAGCTCTGAAAGTTCAAAAGAAGATGAAGAACCTCAACCTCAATCTTTGAGGTCTACAAGAATCAAGCAATAACTAAATAGCTTTGGCTATTCAATAGTTGTATTTTTGCTTTGATTATTGTTAGAGAGCTTATATGTATGAGTGATGCAAATTCCTAGATGAAAGCCATGGATGAAGGAGATGCCTTCTTTGAAGAAGAATAATACTTGGGACCTGGTATCTTTGCTTGAAGGACGCAAACCTGTGGGATGTAAATGGGTGTTCAAAAAGTTAGGTCCTAATGGGAGTGATTGCAAAGGGGTATTCCCAAGTTGAGGGAATGGATTA
Source organism: Thuja plicata (assembly GCA_018584345.1). NCBI lineage: Eukaryota > Viridiplantae > Streptophyta > Pinopsida > Cupressales > Cupressaceae > Thuja > Thuja plicata. The sequence goes on from MU228503.1 coordinate 677,569, forward strand.
TGGTGGATTTTCTCTCCCATTGCGAAGTTGACACTCATTCTGTTCTTGCTATCGCTACAACTTATGACTGGGAAATTGAGCAAATGGATGTGAAGACAGCATTCCTTCCTAGTGATTTGGAGGAAGAAAATCAATAATCACAGGCAAAAAAAATCATGGTGAAAGGTAAAGAAAATCTGGTTTGCAAGTTGAATAAGTCTTTGTATCATCTAAAATAGTCTCCTAGGATGTGGTACCAAAAGTTTGATACCTATGTGTTGAGTTTGGGATTTTAGAGGTCTAAATCCAATGATTGTATTAACTTCAAAATTGATAATGTTCGCATTCTCATTATTGCATTGTATGTGGATGATATGTTATTGCTTGGGGATGGATATTTGATTTTTGACTTGAAGTCTCATTCGTCAACACAGTTCGAAATGAAGGATTTGGGTGCAACTAGGTACATTTTGGGAATAGAGATCAGAAGAGCTAATAGAAAGCTTTGGTTAAGCCAAAGTAAGTATGTGAATTCAATGTTGGAGAGATTCAGGATGACAACTTGTAGATCCATGATAGTTCCTGATGCACAAGGAACGAAGTTATCAATGGAGGATTGTCCAAAATCTCCTATTGAGGTGGAGGACATGGCCAATGTACCATATGTGAGTGTTGTTAGCGGTATTATGTATGCTATGGTCTATACTGGACTAGACATTGCCCAGGCAATGGGGGTCCTAAGTCGATACATGGCTAATCTTGGATAGGTGCATAAGGATGCAATTAAAAGAGTATTTAGATATTTGTGGGGTACTGCGAAGTATTCCTTGTGTTTTCGTGTTTATCCTACTAGACCTTGGCATTCTATGAGCATTCGTGGATATGTGGATTCAAATTGGGCAAGCGACATAGATAGTAGATGCACTAATGGTTATGTTTTTGCTATGTTGGTGGTCCTATTAGTTGGATAAGTAAGCAGGTTGTAGTTGCTTTGTCCACAATAGTAGTAGAGTATATGACAATTACTCATGCTTGAAAGGAAGCCATTTGGCCTAGATAGTTGTGTTCTGACATTGGGCTTGATGCAGGGATAATTACTATATGTTGTGACAATTACACTGTCATTTTCTTAGCAAAGAATCCCACTTTCCATGCCAGGACAAAGCACATTAATGTTCAGTTTCATTTTGTTCGAGATATGGTGGAGGATGGGAAGGTGAAATTGGAAAAGGTTGACACTTTGACAACTGTTGCATATGCATTGACAAAACTTGTGAGCACAAGCAAGTTTAGATGGTGTTTTAAGTCCGTGGGCCTCTCAACCCTTAGCAATTAAATCTTGTTCATATTGCTTCTATTAAGGTGTTCAACAAGTGGAAGAATGTTAGGAATTAAGTTGTCTCAACCTTAGTATTTCCTAGCATTGATTTATTTATTTAAAAGATGCCTATATTGTATTTTCTTGCACATCTCATTTCGTCTTCTAGTGTGACTTGGCACAAAGAGTTGTAATCATGTTGGGGTGACATGAGATGTGACAAGGATGTTTTTGTCCTCATATGAGGAGACGAGCATCCCCTTTGTGATAGAGTTATTTTGCCATGTATCGATATCTTAGGTAATCTGTAAGAGGCTATAATGATTGATGACAAGTTATGACATGTAAGAACCTAACTTTATGACAGAATGGACAAGTGTCAAGAGACACCCTTGCATTGAGAAGGTGGACGCCCAAGTTGGGCTATGACAAGCTATAAGAAGACAAGCTATTGATAGTCAGTTATGATACTCTTTCTGACAACTATAAGTGCTATCAATTATGACAACTGTTAGGTGTGTAAGAACACCTATCATATAATAGTAAATTTTGGGCACCCAAGTTTGGAGGTATGTGTAAGGGCTAGAAAATGATGATGTACAAGTCATGCTTACAAGTGGTTGGGAAATATGCCACTTGGTTTTGGACAACCCGTCTATTTTGGACTTGCCTCCTTAATTGGTTTCTCCATAAATTGGAGGTCTTGGAGAGCTCAATGTATCAAGTTTTATGAGGAGCTGCCAGAATCATTCCAAGTGTAGGATTGGTTGTAGTGTACTCCTGATTAAGAAGCCTAGTGCTGTCATTCTATTGTAACTACTTTGTTTACAAATAATACAAAGTGTTGTGCTTTTGGAGTGTGAGGTTTTTCTCCCAAGGATTTTCCCCGCGTATATCGTGTGTTCATTGTGGTAATCTTTATGCATATTTATTATCTCTTTCTGTATATAATTCTTTTACTGTATCAGTTAGATTTGTAGGAAAATTTTGCATTATCTCCCCCACTAGGTTAGTGTTTAGAAGTGTTTTCCACACTTAGCTTCCTTTCAGTATGGCTGGTACAGAAAGTAACATCTATACTAGCAGAGAATCTGCACATGTGCACACATTGTTATCCAGCCATATAGTATTCAAAATTTTATATAGCCATTTCAGATGCAATCCTTGTATTTATCCTCGTTGATGTTCGAATGCAGTTTCAATGCTATCTCCTGTACAAGTCACCACTGAACATGGACAGAGATCTTATAAAATAAAGGTATGTCATCTGCTTCTATTAAGTGATACGTATATTTTTTCATGTTGTAGCCATACTATACTATATACTCGAAAAAAATTGCCTAATTTTCCAATCCATGATTTTGTGTCCAAAACATGATGACTGGCATTATGTCTTTACCATATAAAAAAAATTATGTACCTCAATGTTCACATCTAACCAACCATATTTATCTGTCCTTCGTAGCAATCTAATACTTGTGCTTGAATAGCTCCTCTGGCAATTATTTCTGATTAAGACACCGTACAGAGTTAATGACTTTAACTACTATTGTGCATAAAAATATCTTCGAAAACTTATCCAGATCCTGCTCAGTGGCAGGTCACAACAAATTAATAAGCCCAAAGAATCCAATGGACTGCCCAGAAAGAACAAGTGGGAGTGGCATTAGCCACCAACTGCGATTCCCAGAAAGTTTTGTATGGCCAACAGAAAAGAGCTCTATCAAGATTTGCAAAAGTTTCCACCAAATAACTAGGACAATGCTCAAAAGGGTAACAGATAGACAGCAGACAGAAAAGATTATTGTTGTGTTTCCTAAAAGATTATAATTTGAGAAATCTCTGGACTGCCACAAAAGATGAACTGACTAAATAGACTAATCACCATAAACAGAGTACAAAGGATTTTGGAGGAGAGAATAAATATCCAAAGCTGACAGAAATTTTAACAAAATAATGAGTACATCCCATCCTTTATGTTGTCATTTTAACATTTACTTATTTCAGTAACTTTCGATTTTTTTTGTCAACATCTATCTGGAAACAATCTTTAGGGCAGCATAATCTTGTTTCTCTCTATACTGGAGTATGTGATTGAGAATGTGATTACCAGCAGAACTGGGTATAAGCATGGGGTCCTGTCCCTTCACCAAGTTTCCTGGTAACAATGTTTCAAAAGTAGGTTTTCTAGGACTTGTGTTTGCAAGTCATACTTTTGTATTTAAGTAAGTTAAAGAAATAATTGAAAAGTTTGATGTATGTTGTTGCAATGGACATAGATCACATGTAAAACAAGTCAAGAATGGATCAACTAGGCAGGTCAGTGCCGTCTATAAGATTGCCAACCTGGCTGCGCTTGGTATTTTATGAGACCAAGCAGCCATCAGAATAAATGATGGATAAACAAACACCCACCATGATTTTGATTTATTATGTAATATCTAAAGCATTTTCCAAATAGCTATAGAACACCATGAAGTTGTATCTCTCAGAAATTTGAATGATTCACATATTCATTATATTTATATGTCATTAGGCTTGCCACTCACATGCACCTAAAATAGATACAATGTTACTTTATAGCCATATTTGTAATGGAAACTGCTAAGTTGTTTAAAACATTTAAAAGGGTCTTTCTATAGACTTTTGAATTCAAAATCTTTTGAAAAGTGAAATGTGTGTTTGCCAACTAGCATCCTGATCCACACTTGAATTAAGTAAAGCAAGGTTGCAATGTGATTCTTAAAACAATTCACTAAGCTACATGGATTTTTCTAAAACATATTTATTTGTTCTCTACTTGAAGGTGTTTCATGTGTCTGTGGCTCTTCATTGAAACATAAAAGAGTGTCCCTAACAGGGAAGCTTCGTGATGAGATATATGTCAAGCACATACCAGGAATTGTGGCTTCCTGGGACAAATCATCTTGTACACAATGACTGAAACTCACATTGATATAACCAGCCAAGAGATTAATTACCAGTGTAAATTTCCAGAAGATGGCCTACATTTGGTGTAAGCAGAGTTGCCATAGACATGTGATTCAAATAGTTCTAGTTAAATGCAGTTCCATGTAGAGAATGATTGACAATCCCTAACATGCATTGTAAATAATTAAGACACTATGATAAAGTTACTACAGGAAAACTCTTGTTCTTTTGAAAAGCAAACCATAATGGGCAAACAAATCTCTTGAGAGCAATCTATATGTGGCAGTGGATGCTTCTAAATTGACAGATGAACAGGGGATGGGTGACCTCCCGGGAAGTCCCGGTGCATCACCTCTGTGAGCATCACCTAGATGCAATGAGTGCAAGTGTTCCATTCATTCTCATGAGAGATGGGTTCTTGTGAATCACTACTCATGAAACATGGGTCAATGAGTTTGACTCAAAAACTACACAGTTAAATCCTGATAGCAATATCACAAGATGGACAGGTGTTGGATTAAAAAAATCATATTTTATACACATCACAAGCATGACAACATGCAAGTACAAAACACAGCATAAAGTGTTCATCATTCTGGTCAAAAAGCACCAAATTGCAGCAACATCACAAAATATAAATACAACAACACCATTTAAGGCAATAGAACCTCTCTAATAACTTGAATTAATGAATTATCAATCCTCTGCTAATATTCATACAGTCAAGCACTTGGTAGCATATGCCAAAACATTAAATGGAGATGACCACAAATACTCAATAGATAATTTAAAAGTCAATGGCTATAATTGAAAAGGCTGAGCAATTGCCATGTTGATGACCAAGGTTCAAGCCTGAATGAGCGTGCTCTACATGTCAGCCAAAGCAGGCTCCAACAGGATGGACCAGAAGCAAGTCCTAGGCAAATTTAGAAGAATACAAACATCTCAGACAGGACTTCTAGTCCTAAATAGGTTCTAAAATTGAGGGTGCATTCCCCATGTGATATAAATTTCCATTAATGAAGATGAGTGCTACAATTCACCTAGTCAATCTACCACATAAACAGTGATAAACTAGTTAAACAGTTAAAGTGTTCATGGAATATATAAATGGGTAGAAACACTAGATATGCAAATCATTACAATTTCGGAAATGCTTCAAAGTGAAGAAATTGTGGGATCAAATCCCACTTTCAAATAAAAAGCAAGGAAGTTGAAAACATGGTTCACAAAATGCAAACATCTTAAAACAATGAAACATGAATACATAAATAGGTTAACTAGTGATATGTAAACATATAAACTAGAAATGAGATCAATGCTTTGTAACAAAAAAATGGATGGGTTCACAAACCCACTCATTGGTTAAATGAGGAGAAGAGATGGTGCTTAAAAAAATACAAATAAATTGCAATAAATATATACAAGTATTCTGAACATATAAATTATTGAAATGAGGTTGTCACTTCAAAATGAACAAATAAGTGGGATTAAAAAACCCAATCTGAAGTTAAACACTGGAGTAAAATGATGCTTCACAAGATACAAATGAACTATTAAAAATATGCATACATCGTCGTCAAAATACATTCTTGAATCTTATATATAAGAGGCTAATGCTTCATCATGAATAGATGGTTTAGATCAAAAAACCAAAGATTAGCAGTGGAGTGGAGATCATGCTTCACATACATATCTAAATCAGGCCAATGTTTCAAAATGACGAAATGGGTGGAATTAAAAATCCACCTACATTAAACACTGGAGAAGCAATAATAATTCACTAAAAAGATGGCTTAAAATACATACACGCTTCTATGCACACACAGAAGAATGATTGGCAAGATCCAATTTCGAGCTTGGTCGTAAAGTCAAAACATAGGAGGCACAAAGTTTGAAGTTCTGTAAAACCTTCTTGTTTCCCACAAACGGATCTCATACGCTTAGAAAGCATATTGGCTATGATGTGATCTGACCTTACCTACAGATTTGAATAATCTAAATAAATATATTCAGTGCTTCAAACGTGAGGATGAATGGGATCAAAAACCGGCTCTCAAACTAAGCAATGCTTGCAAATGAAGAAATCAATGGATTTAAAGCCTACTATAATCTTACGTACTGCGGCTTCATATACAGCTTACAATATAGCGTGTCAAAGTATGATATCTGCTACAGTGCCTAGCTTGGGAGCGGATTATTGATACCACCAATTTCTCCTTTTTCAAGAACTTGCCTCTTTCAATAACGTATATGTTTCATATCCAACAACCCATTAGCAGTCCTGAACAATAGGTGTATACAAATCTGTCACAAATTTCCATGATTCAAATTAACTCTACCGTTTAGCCTGCCCGGCTATTTGAACCATGAAAATTGTGTACAAATCTGTCACAATTTCCATGATTCAAATTAACTCTGCAAATGAGCTATTAAAAACATAATCCAACATATATATGACACAATTTGAATTCGCTGGACGGTATGAAGGGCGGAAGTGATCTGTGAAAACATAACATCTACAGAATCCAAACGCATTCTTCCTATACGAACGCGGGGTATTTAAAAAGAAACCAAAAAATCAAATTAAATCAACACCCATGTTTCAATAGCACAAAACCAACTGAAATTTTTTACAGCGCCTGCAAGCCAGGTGAACAATTCAATGGGTATTTTCCATGCCCAAAAATCTTCAGAGAGAACTGAAACTAACTGAAATTTTTTAGAGCGCCTCCAAAACAGATGAACAATTCAATGGGTATTCAGCTCGATAGAAAGAAAAATGGTTAAACTGACCTGTGCTTCTTCCCCTTCCTGACCATATCTCCTGGGCCTAACTTTTTTAGAGTCCTGGCCAAATGTGATGATTCTAAGACACCCAACACCTGATGATCTCCCCATGTCAGCTGAGTAAAACTCAACTCTTATTCCTCACCCACAAATGTGTTTATTGAGTCCTACAAATTGTTAGGAGGCGAAGCATACATCTGAATATGAATATGAAATTTTCAGTAGACTGGAAGACTGATGAGATGCTATTAAATCTATTAAATTGAGGATTTGAGGTCCGGTAGCTTCATTGTGTTGGACTATTTCAAACCATTTTTGGGTTTTTTTCTTTTTAAATTTCGGTTACCTTTTTTGATGAAGACTTTCAAATTGTTTTGTATAAGCATATTATCAATAAATGCTAAAGAACATGTATACAAAATAATACTTATTTGATTTTGTCCATAATATCAATTTATTGTAACGAATTTTGTCTGATGCATGACCATATTTTTCCATAAATATGGACAGCAAAGCAGCTGAATAAAAAAGTAGAGTGAAGATATAGCAATCTCCAAATTTTGGCCTTAATTGACTTTTAAAAAATTATTAATAATAATTAATAATGAAACCGGTGATTTCAAACATTCCAACACCCTTTCGGAGTGTCTCAAGGCCCCTGTTTTGTTTACCACCAAATGTACTTTTCCCAACAGCGAGGAAAATATTAAAGAATGAAAAATAATCTAAGTTTAAAGTTGTTTGTGAAACTCTTGTGGAATATATATTTACAAATAGTTTTTTTATTTTATAATTATGGAGATAATAATATAAATTCATCAAATTTTCATTATTAAATTCATTTAAGTTACATGTCTAAAGTCAGTTCCCCAATGTACAATAATTTAGAGCCTTGTTTAGACAAACACTTTAAAATCTATAGAGGAATTATATTTTGATCTGTGTCAAATTCACAGATGCAAAATCCTTTTGGTGTGTAAAACTTTACCTCAACCTACAAAAATGAACTATTAGGGAATATATATATGGTAGTGAAAAATTTATCTTAGTGTTATGTACTTGTAACTACGGTGAGGTGGTATTTGTAAACGTTGATTGGTAACCACCTAGGTGAGGATCATGTGCTTCACAGTCAGCCTCTAGGCAAGCTAATTTGATGGTCTTAGAACAATGATTCAAGATAACAAATGAGAATTTCTAAGATGATGTACACTCTCATAATATAATAAATATATCTAATGATGTCATTGTAATGGCATAAATTTGCACCCTAGTGTGATTTACCATTCAGCATTGCTCCTACCTTAGCCTTAGACTTGAAATTTCATGTCATCTGTTTGCACTCACTTACCTAGCCTTGTCATCGCCCACTCTAAATCTCGACCATGCGGCCTAGACGGTACAGGATGTGTGCGCGTCATGGAGACGTATGTATGGCATGCATTCGTCCACAAATCTGCAGACATGCAGATTATCGTCGAGGCGTTACAAACTACCACCCTGCAATTGTAACGCTCGTTTCCACCACCCATCAATGCGGGATTTGACCTGGCATGCATATATCTCCATTTTCAAGCTTCATTTGGGTCTCTAGATTCTATTCTACACACTCATTCAAGCTCTTGTTTATCTCCTAGCTACTTTGGACAAATTTTCTCTTATATAGGTTGCCTTGGCACTCCATTGGCATTCACATCATCTCATGTTGGTTTATTGGCTTTTGTCTCTTTGAGGGAAGTCTACTCGCTTAGTTTCATTTTGAGTTCTTGATAGTATACCATACTATTTATTTTTTCTAACATTTATCATTGTGTTTATTATTTATCAACACAGATATTTATCGTTGTTATCCTTGTGTCTATTCAGCTACTGTAGAGGTGGAAACACCTAAGTAGGGATCTGACTGAGTAAGATCTCCAAACAGCCTCAACACTTTTCATTATTTTTTGTGTGTGCAAGTTCGTAGAAGCGCAAATCTGGGACATCAACTTCATCAACCATTGATTCTGATGTTATCTCTCTCTCTCTCTCCATCTTCTTAGTACATAATATAATCGTACTTGTTTTTATCCTTTGCTATCATAATTATCTCTTTGTTATTAGTTTAGTATTTTATCATTTTCCTTATTTTTTGGGTCGCCTCTATACTTTGTCTGTATGGGACTAACATGTGTTACGCTAGCATCTCGTACCAGCACTGTCGTCCTAGACTCACGCGTGCATCCAAGACTGAGAGTTTGTAGAGTTCATCATCTAATCTCAATAATTTCCTCTTTAGATTTTTGTAGTCAGAATATTTTAACCTTCTAGTATCCTCAAGCTATTTACATTTTATTTTATATCTAGCATCTTAATTATTTTAATTACTTAATCTATTCACATTTAGAATCTTAATCAATCAAGTGCTCTTTATCACACATAGAATTTTGATCCCCTAGCTTTGTGTGCTAGTAGAAGTAAGGTGGCACAAGGAAAGGTCCATCTCTTCATATTTTAATTGATCTCTAAGTCGATGTACTTTTTCGTTCTCCACAATTATTATGATGATGGGCAAGTAGATTAGGGCATGGAATGATTTCAAATGATATTGAATTATTCCTGTTAATACAAAGCATAACACACTAATCCATGAGCATAAAGTATGCTAGCAAGTACTTGTTAGTAGGAGGGATACAACAAGGTTTAAATTTAAAGCTTTGAGGTTCAAATACACTTACACAAATGACCAGGATCAATTTTGTACCCATATATTTGATTCATAGTGATACATAGGGGATATAAGGTTTAAGATCAATTATTGAGAATGAGTGATGAGGAGACAAGTTGGGATAAAGTCATGGGTCCAATTTCATGTAATAATATGACACTTGTAGACTTGATATTACACAAAATAATCTAATTAAAATGGGACCAAAACACAAGGGAAAAGGGCGTAATTATGTAATTTTCACCATTTCATTTTTGTTGGAAAATGTGTCAAACTTGCTCCTGACACTAAGTATATGAAGAATTATTTTTAAACTATGAAAAATCAAAAATCAAATTCCAAGATTCTATTTTTGGGCAAAATAAAACTTTAAGGTTGTTTGTAAAAATACTTTTTTTATATATTCTTCTACGTGGATTTTTTGTGCTCTATAACTTTAAAAAATGAGCCTTGATGGCTTGATAGATCAAATTTTATGGCCTCTTCGATCAAAGTTATGTTCTTCTACATTAGAAATGTAAAAACATATAGGACATAGAAAGGATTTGTAAGGAGTTACGTTGGTTGACCAAATAATGACGAATTTTATGACACTCTCTAAGGAATCTTTGAGTGAAAGTAATAATGATAAAATGGAACATTTGAGTTGATGAGTGGATTGTGATGTGCTTACAATAAGTGAGTAGAATATGTTATTTTTAACTTGTGAAAGCAAGAAAGATTCTTTTATCATCCATGGTAACAAGTGATTTGTATATGGGTCTATAAATGGTTTATAGTAATATGAGTATAGACACCTAAAAATATCCTCATGAAATCATGAACTCGTATATTAATTAAACAAGCACTTATATTTATTTAAATAATTCATTAGCCTCTTCATCTATTACTTAAATAAATATTTATTATTCATTTAAATAATCCATTAGCCTTTTCTATCCAAAAATTAAATAAATTCGTATTTATTTAATTAATCCATTTACCATAGTCTATTTCCTTTCTTTATAAAATAAACATCATTTATTTTATAAAACTCTAAATCCTTTTCTTTTCATTTCAACCAATCACCTTTAATCACATGGATAAACTCCTAAATTTTATCATTGTGCCACTTGTCACATGTCTCTTCATTTGACCTTTCCCACCTTGCCTATGTCTAGGTTCAATGCATCTTGAAAAGTCAACACTTGTCTACCTAACCTTTAATCCTAGCCACTTATTTCCTATTGTCTCTTAATCTCCTTCACTCCTATCAAAACCCTTCCTAACCTTGCATCCTATGCAATCTCCTAGCACCTCTTAATCTCAACAGTTGGTTTTCATGAGGATTCTATAAAAGACATTTTCTCCTCATTTTGATCATCTTGGCTACATCTTCGCATATCATGCAATCTTAGAGAACACTTGAGCATTTTGCATACTTGTTATCTTTTCTATCATCATCATCATCATCATCATCATCATGTTATCTGGCTACTATCATTATCACATCCTTCATACTTTTACTTGCATAAGTTTCATTATCAATCAACCATCTCCATTCACCATAGCCTATTGTGCTTAGTGCTACAAAACTAAGAGCACCCACATTCCATTCACACAAGATCTTGGTAGATAGGAGGACAAGGGAATGAAGCATTTTATGCAAACATTGGTGTTATTTGATTGATTATCTAACTTGTCTTATGTCTTTGTGAAGTAGTGTTTTCTTGATATGATGATTGCATGTAGTATGATTTCCTTGCTTATGGTGGGCTTAATTAGGTTTTCACATGTTATTTGCATTGTTATTTTCAATCATCATCATTTTCATACGCTTAGTGGGACTCTAGTGTTAGAATGAATTTAGAATAACTGAGAGGGGGGTTGAATCAGTTATCCTCAGTTCCAGATGTGCCCATTTAAAACTTTATACCAATTTGAACAATTCAGATCTACTTGGCAGCAATAATATAAAAGTGTGCAGTTTTACTGTACTAATGAAATAAGCTTGCAGAAACTTAACAGTAAAACACAACATAAACATTCACACATTTTGACACCATGATTTAACGTGGAAACCCAATATGGGAAAAACCACCAGTAACATGCTACCAAAATTTTCACTCTTCTGAAGTGAGCTCTGTTAGGAGCCAACCCTGTTAAAGGTTACAAAACACACTGTCAAATGTGACCTAGTTAAAGGATTTAATCACCCTGTCAAGAGTGACCTTGTTAGAGGACTTAGAACATTCCAATCTGAATGTCACCTTGCTCAAAGGATTTATACTATGACTGTTAGGTCAACCTGGTTAAAGGATTTGAACTGATACAATGGGTAGAAAGTAATCAGCAGGTGTGATCTGATTCATACAACTTACTTTGCAAATCCAGATCCAATTTAGCTCTAATGCTAATTCACTGAGTGGCCTCCATTCTCATTTCAATCTTCAGATCTGCTTGGAAATCCGTCAAGCAATCTCTCTCTGCTTCTATGCTCAGCCTTCTTTGCTTAGATCTTGCCATTCAATCAATTAACCATGCAATCCTTCTTGCATACTCTGCTCTCTTAGCTTCTTCCATGAATAACCCCTTGAGGTTATCATATACCTCTCCATCTAGGTCAGATACATCTTTTTCCGCTTAATCAAGATCATAGATCTTAGGTTAGGTCAGATCCAACAGATCTTTCCATCATTACATTTAATTTATTTATCCAATACAATCACCAATTAAATCTTTGATCCATGCATTAATTACGATTACCCGTGCATTTACATAGTGTAGATCAAACGTGCTTATCCTTAATTAACTTTACATATCCCCATAAAATCAACTATGTCGACCAGAGATCTTAAATCTCATCAATCATCAAAATACTATTGCTTAGCCAACACTATGTTCCTCGGCAATTTACTAACGCTCGGCACATACAAGAAAATATGCTTGGCACACACTGGTGCTCGGCCGACATAAAACTTTCTTGACATAAACTGTTCTCAATAAACTGTTAGTGAAAGATAAACAACATATTTCTTTGCCAATGTGCCAACTGATAAAATACCCTTTGTAATTCCTCATAACTCAACCATTCCTCTTGGTCTTCTTGTTAAATCTCCTCAATCAATTAATAGATATGGTACTCAAACAGATAGTAATAGTCTCACCAGTTAAGGTTTGACATCAATGACAAAACAATAATTGTTTCCATTGTAGCTTTCCAAACAATATTTCCAACAATCTCCCTCTTTGGCATTGATGGCAACACAAAACAATAAAACAATAATTTGCAACTATAATTACCAAACAATCCAAAAAGTGCATGTGTTCCTTGTATGATCAAATTTTCATTAATGTCTTTAGCTTCATTCTGATTCTCATATGTAAAACATTACTCCCTCTGTGTCTGTAATCACACTGATATCTTTCTGTTTCTGTTCATCAATCTCTTTTTTTAAGTAGTAAACTCTCCCTGTATCTTTCTCAGTATAATTCTCCCTCTTTCAGTAAAATTATCCCTCTTTGAAAACAATGCCAAAGACATTGACATCTTCATCATGCAGATTCTTCTGTTCTAAACTCTGTATCATGTTGTTCTTGTCATCTTGCTTATGACTGGTTTTCTTTTTTTGTCCTTGTCTGTCTTTCACAACTTTAGGCAGCATCCTAAAGTGTGACAACCTGTGCATCAATGTGAAAAATATTCTGAATATGACATTTGATGCAACAATACCATTCTGAACTAATTAGCTTCAGTTAGGGGAATTACCCCCAATTTACCTCGCAGATACTCATGAGCATCCTTGGGTAGTGCCTTTGTAAATATATCTGCTAACTATTCCTTAGTGTTCACATATTCCAGTCTCACTTCCTTCTTTTGAACTAGCTCACTCAAGTAATGATACTTGATAGCTATATGCTTTGTCTTAGAGTGCATTATAGGGTTCTTTGAAATATTAATGGCACTCGTGTTATCACAATATATGACAACTAGTTATGTGATCTCTTCTTTCATACTTTTTAGTAATATCTTCAACCATATAATATTAGAGCAATAAATTGTTGCTGCCACATACTCGGCTTCAACTTTAGATTGTGAGGTGCAGTTTTGTTTCTTGCTTGTCCATGAAACTAATCTTTTTTCCCAAAAGAAGTGCTCCTCTTGTAGTGCTTTTCTATCATCAACATTTCCAGCCCAATCAGAATCAGTATAGACTCTGAGTTCAAATTTATCATTCATTTTGTAATATAGACCATAGTCATTTGTTCCTTTCAAGTATCTCAAAATCCTTTTTACTGCCATCAGATGAGTTTCCTTGGGATTGGCAGAAAATCTAGCAACAATACCAACAACTAATGCAATATCAGGTCTACTGTGGACAACATATTACAGTTTACCATTCATTGATCTGTACAGTGTTTGATTTACTTCTTTTGTCTCATCATTTTTGGTTAACCTTTGTCCAGTAGCCATGGGTGTACTCACTGGTTTTGAATCTTCCATTCCAAAAGTTTTTAGTATCTCTTTGACATATTTTGATTAGGTAATATAGATACCATTCTTCATCTGATATATTTGTAAACCAACAAAAAAAATTATCTCACCAAACATAGACATCTCAAATTCAGTTTGCATCTCTTTTGCAAATGCTTAACGTAACATATCTTGTCCACAAAATATAATGTCATCAACAAAAATTCCAGCTAATAAAGTACCTTTACTTTGCTCTATCTTCAAATATAGATTGTTGTTGTCATTTGTTCTTTCAAATCCAATCTTCATCAGATAGTTGTGCAATCTTTCATACCATGCTCTTGGTACTTTCTTTAGTCCATATAGTGCTTTGTGTAGCTTGCAAACCATATTCCTTTTGCTTGGATCTACAAATCCATCAGTTTGTTCAATGTATACTTCCTCTTCTAATATACCATTTAGAAATGCTGACTTTACATCCATTTGATAGACTTTAAATCCTTTGTAGGCTGCATATGCAAGTAAGGTTCTGACACCTTCCATTCTTGCAACTGGAACGAATGTCTCTCCATAGTCAATTCCTTCCTCTTGTGCATAACCCTTGCATACTAGTCTAGCTTTATTTCTTGTTACCTCCCCATGCTCATTCAGCCTATTTCTGAATATCTACTTAGTACCAATTACATTTTTATCATTCGGCCTAGGTACAAGTGTCCAAGTATTGTTCTTTTCAATCTGTTCAATCTTTTCATTCATGGCTTGAATCCAGTCTTCATTGTCTAAAGCATCTTTTACTGTTTTAGGTTCAAAATCACATAATAAGTCGATATCTTCTCTCAAATTGCTTCTTGTCATGACTGTAGAATCCTTTTCTTCTATGATTTGATTAGGTTTATGGTGCCTTCTAACATACTTTTCCAAAGTAGGTTCTTTCTCTATTTTAGATTGATCATTCATGTTTAATTCAGGTTGAAACTATGACTCGACATCTCCATCAGATAGCTCGTCAGTCACCTCATGTTGCTTGACAATTTTGTTATGTGACTCGGCAGGTGCAGACTGTTGCTCAGCAACTACATTCTCAATTTCATTAGAATCTTCTTCATTAGGATAGGTGAATGATTTGTAACTCTCAAGCTCAGTCATGCTTTCTTCTTCATTTCTTTCTGCATATTCATCAATTCTAACATTTGCACTTTCCACAATTTTGTTAGTGTTAGAATTAAAACACTTATATGCCTTACTCTTAGTTGAATATCCAATAAATATGCCTTCCTCACCTTTAGCATCAAGTTTTCCATTTCTGTTATCCTTCAGTATGAAACATCTACTTCCAAAAACTTTAAAGTAGCTTACACTAGGTGCATATCCATACCATAGCTCATAAGGTGTAGTATTTGTACCTTTCTTGACTTGTACTCTGTTCAGGGTATAAACTGTTGTACTTACAACTTCTCTCCAATATTTCTATGCAACATTTTTCTCCATCATTAGCGTTCTGGCACAATCCATGATAGATCTATTTCTTCTTTCAGCTATACCATTCTATGGTGGTGTCCTAGGTGCGGACATCTATCTTTTTATCCCTCTGTCATTGCAAAACTTGTTAAACTCATTAGAAATAAACTCTCCTCCTCTATTAGATCTCAGACATTTCAGATTTTTACCTGTCTCCTTTTCAACTTTTGCCAAGTACCACTTAAACAACTGGAATGCATCACATTTTTCCTTAAGAAACATAACAATCATCATTCTTGAGTAATCATCAACAAATAAAATAAAATATTTGTCTCCCCAGTAACTTTTCTCACCAATAGGTCCACAAAGGTCAGTATGAACCAATTCCAGAATTTCCTCAGAAATATGAGTTTTGCTCTTAAAACCAGATTTAGTCATCTTTCCCAATTGATATTGCTTACACATTGCATTTTTAGGTTTCTTTAACTTAGGCAACCCTCTAACTTTTTTTAATTTGCTTATGCTTACCAAGTTATCAAAGTTTACATGACACAACCTTTTATGTCATAACCAAACATCACTATATTGTGCAAACAAGCATGTCTCATCAGCTAGGTCTAGATAAAACAGATTACCTTTTTTTTTCTCACCACCTCCAACTAATTCTCCATTGGCATCATAGATCTTTGCATTCCTGTGATGAAATTCAACTTTGTAACCAGAAGTATTCAGCTATGAAACACTCAATAAGTTATACTTAAGATCATCAACCCAATATACATCATCACATCTATTTTTGTCAGTCAATTGAATTTTTCCTTTCCCTTTAACACGACATAGTGTATTATTTCCAAATTTAACATAACCACCTTTACACTGATCTATGGTTTCAAATTTATCTTTATCACCGGTCATGTGATGTGAGCAACCACTGTCAATAATACAACAATCACCTTTACTCATATAAGAAATTAGTGCAGTTTTCTCATCATCATCATAATCATCTTTCATTGCAACATACACAACTTCTATATCATTTTCATCAGATTTGTTAGAATCGTTGTCAGAAGCTTCTTCAGCTATATAGCAGGATATATTACCTTTGTCTTTGTAATCCTTGTACTTCCTGAAGCCTCGGTCATCCTTTCTGTCTTTATACTTGCTATCTCTTCTCTCATCTTTGTCATTCTTATTAGGACATCTTGCAGCAATATGACCAACTTTGTTACATGAAAAACAGATAATAGGAAGTTTACCTTTGAGTTTTCCTTTTCCTCTTGATAGTCTTCTTGCCATAATTGCCTCAAGTTCTTCTAGATCATCATCAAAAGTGTCGTTGTCACTATCCACACATTTATTTCCTTTGTTTTATTTGTTGAGGACCATCTGGGACTTGAATGCAATGGCTTGTGGAGTATAGTTATCAAAATTTGACATCTCAAATGCAGTATGCCTGCCTACTAAACTTTCTAAAGTCAAATTGTTGTTAGGAGTACATATCAATTCTTGAATTGTAGATACTATAATAGCATAAATAGGAAGAAATGTTCTCAATACCTTTCTCATGATGGTGTTATCATCAATGGTTCCTTTAGCTCCTCTAATAGCATTTACAACTTCCTTTATCCTACCATAATATGAAACTATATTTTTTCCTTCTTGCATTTTCATTTCATCAAACTTACCTCTCAAGCTTTCAGATTTGGCTCTTCGCACATTTGTATCTCCTCCATAGATGGTTTCAAGGGCATCCCACATTTTCTTTGCGCTTGTACAGTCCTTTATGTCTTCGAACTCATGATAGTTCAGGGATGATGTAATCTCCAACATTGCTTGATTATGTTCTTGCTTTTCTCTTAACTATGCAACATTGAGAGTTCATGCAGGGGATACATATTCTTGATCAACATGACATTTAGCAGAATCACTAACACCAACCAAATGGAATTTCATCAAATTTTTCCATGCAGGAAAGTTATCCTTGTTCAACTTTGGTACATCCCTTTTATACATCTTGATATTTTGCTCCAAGTACCTTCAAACTGTTTCAAGAGAACTAAGCTCTGATACCAATTGTTACAATGAATTTAGAATAACTAAGAGGGGGGTGAATCAGTTATCCTCAGGTCCAGATGTGCCCATTTAAAAATTTATACCAATTTGAACAATTCAGCTTGGCAACAATAATATAAAAGTGTGCAGTTTTACTGTACTAATGAAATAAGCTTGCAGAAACTTAACAGTAAAACACAACATAAACATTCAAACATTTTGACACCGTGATTTAACATGGAAACCCAATATGGGAAAAACCACCAGTAACATGCTACCAAAATTTTCACTCTTCTGAAGTGAGCCTTGTTAGGAGCCAGCCCTGTTAAAGGTTACAAAACACACTATCAAATGTGACCTGGTTAAAGGATTTAATCACCCTGTCAGGAGTGGCCTTGTTAGAGGACTTAGAACATTCCAATCTGAATGTCAACTTGCTCAAAGGATTTATACAATGACTGTTAGGTCAACCTGGTTAAAGGATTTGAACTAATACAATGGGTAAAAAGTAATCAGCAGGTGTGATCTGATTCATACAACTTACTTTGCAAATCCAGATCTAATTCAGCACTAATGCTAATTCACTGAGTGGCCTCCATTCTCATTTCAATCTTCATATCTGCTTGGAAATCTATCAACCAATCTCTCTTTGCTTCTCTACTCAGCCTTCTTTGCAAAGATCTTGCTAGTCAGTCAATTAACCATGCAATCCTTCTTGCATACTCTGCTCTCTTAGCTTCTTCCATGAATAACCCCTTGAGGTTATCATATACCTCTCCATCTAGGTCAGATACATCTTTTTCCGCTTAATCAAGATTGTAGATCTTAGTGTATCATCTTAAAATGGAAGCACTTCCATGTTAAGAGAATTTAACCCTCCTTAGGGGATGTTTTTGACCTCTACCATATCATCCTCCTATTTATGCATCATCTTATGCTTTTGTGCTAGTTCAGGACCCTGATTGGGCCTCTCCAGGCACCTCCTACCCCACCTGGCATATTTTCTAGGGGTTCTGACCCCCTAGGTCAGGGTCGACCTCGACCCTGACCTAGGTCAGGGTCAACCTCAACCCTGACCAGGGTCCCCCTTTCAAATCTAAAATCTTGTCGGTTGTCGGGGGTCATCAAAAATTTAGTTTTCCCGCTTCCAGGTCGGCTGTTTCGGGTTCTGAAGTGTTGGTTCCTAAATTATATTTAATATAGGTTCTTTTCTAGGGGCATGGGTCTAATTGGAATTTAATTGTCCTCTGTCAGCCTCCTTAGAAGATTGTGCCCTAATTTCATATAAAAGGAAGCCTTCTCCTCTCATTTTCTCTAATGATCATCAAGCAAATGAAGTCTTCTAAGTGCAAAAAGCTCTAATCAAGATTTTGTAAAGAAGCAAAAGGTTCAAGCATCCATTTCCAAGATATCAAGGTGTTCAAGTCTTCCTCTCAAGCATTCAAGTTCTCCATTGAAGATCAAGGATTCAAGCTCTCAAGCCTTTGAAGGGATGAGGTGCAAACATTCAAGATTCATCATTCAAACCCTAGATCTAGCCATCATGGCGGTGTGATCTTCCTTCAAGATCCTTTGTGCATCCTCAAAGTCTATTCCATCCTCTCTTCAAAGTGGATTTCAAGCATACAATCATGGAGGTTTATGGTCTCTATTGAGTTCATCCTTTCATACTTAC
>MU228503.1:756148-777334 GCA_018584345.1 Thuja plicata
TATATATATACATATATATATATATATACATACATATATATATGTATATATATGTGTGTATATATATATATGTATGTATGTATGTATATATATATATATATGTATATACACACACACACACACACACACACACACACACACACATATACCAACTCAATTTGAGTTCTCTTGGAAGTTACCCTAACTTCATATCATGTCTTGGAGTCATCATATCCTCCTTTCATATCATATCTTCCTTGCATATCATACCCTAGTTTCATATCATATCATTTATTCAAATCATGATTATTTCTTAGTTTCATATCATATCATTGTTATGTCTTAGTTTCATACCATGTCCTCGCTTCATATCATGGTCATATTTTAGCTTCATATCATATCCTTCCTTGCATACCATATCCCAGATTTTTCTCATACCTTAGAGTTTTCATTGAGTCATAACATAGAGTCTCATATCATTTATCATTTCCTTGTCCCATGTCAAATTCAGAACTATCATACATGCTCATGAATTTATTGGAACAATAAATTCAAGAGATTAAGAGAGAGATATATTACATTCAAGTCCAACAAAAGGAACCAATGACCCCTCTTGAGAGACATGTTCAAGATATCAAGAATGAAAAAACTTCAAAATATGTTAACATGACTATATAAGGTGGAACAACAAATATTGGAGGATCAAAAGCAAAATCCCAATCAAGATCACATACATAAAGACACTTCTTCCAAAGACACGTGCATACCCAAGTATCATGTGGATAGAAAGTTTACACCTTTGGGACAATCCCTTGAGTCAAATTTAAAGGAGCTTCTTGGGCACAATCTTATTACATTACCTAAAGTGATCTCGTGTCGACTTAAGTTTTTCTGTAACTATTGCACATACCATAGACATAACTAGCATAAGACTTCAGATTGCATGTAATTGAAACATAAGATTCAAGACCTCATTGATGATGGCATAATTAAATTTGAAGATCCTAATGACTCATATAAGTATAAACAAGGAACTACTCTGAAGCGTGATCAAAATCATGAACCTTTTTCTATCAAGTATCCACATGTAGCTTCCACCTCTTCCACCATTTCTTCATATCTTAAAGCTTCACAACAAAAATCAACCCTATCCCCCTCGAGTAATGAATCTAATGATGACACCTTTCATGTTGACAATTTTGACCCTCAAGGGCTATCTCACATAAAAATCTAAGCTAATCCTAATCTTGATGCAAGTCCCTCACATGATCCACAAATCATAGATCCTATGTCATAATACCCTTCCATTCCAATTGTATCCACTCCCAAGGGTCACATTCAAAATGATCCCCAATCATGCCAAAACATTGAATCCCTCCAAGAATCCCCCACGCATATCCAAATTCCTACCACATTCTTAGAAGTGGCTCCATGTTAAGAGGATAATCCAAAGAATGAAGAAACATGTCATCACAAAAATAAAGATCAAGATACCATCCAATATCATTCAACATGTGACCAAGATACCATATCCCTAGAATCCCATGATGATCCTCTCATACCTTAAAATTTCATCCAAGATGATCCCCTTCCATCTCAAGAACAAAGTACCCTTCCAATTTCCATTCCTAATTCACCTTGTAAGAAATATCATGATTTCACTTCCATCATTACCAATGATACTATTCAAAATCAAGAGAAAAACTCCATCCAATGTTCCTCTTCCATGTCAATATCAAAGCATCTCTTCACCTCCTTGTCATAATCCTCCTAATCCACCTGATGTTTCTATTCACCTTAGATATTCCATTACCCATATCCAAGATACTAACCATCCCCTTACATATAAACTTGGTTTATCCATTTTCATTTGGTCCAGTCTACTTCATGAACATATTGATTCAAAAAATAATAATAAAAACTTTAACAACAAGTCTTGACTCATTACAAGCATGGCTTCAATATAGGACCGTGACTATTTTTCTTAGTGAACTTTCTCAAGGAACTTGATGAAATTCACCGAAAACAAGCATGGGGACTTGGAATTTTTAACCCTTTTATAATTTTTTTTGATAAAATGATAAAAATACACCCTTCCAATAATACCAATACAATACATTCTTGTTAGACTTTCAAATTGTTTAAATGATAAAATTCTCTTTAGACCTGTGAAGAGCATTTTTTTATTGATTCTTGTTTCAACCCATCGAAGGGAAGGAATCACACATCTTATACAACACCTTAGGATTATATTCAAACAAGTTTTAACTTGAGAAGATCCAAATAAAACATTAATTCAACAAACCCTCATAGAATTAGATTTTTAAGACTATCCCACTGTGAAATGCAAAGAGTAATCATTAGTAAATTTCACAAAAAAAATAACCAATCCAATCACTTTGGTGAGAATGAATATAAAATTGGTACAAACTTTTCCTCCAATTTTCATCAAGATCTAACAATGGAAGAGAAAGTTATGGATTTTTTTAAAAATTGGAAACCCTAGTTTCTAAGCAAGGTTGTTAGAAAGATTAGCTTATTAGACTAGTCAAACAATCTTTTCTTTAGGACTACTAAGAAAAAAAAAATCTCCAATATACTTATCTTTCCATCCATTTAATTCTCAAACTTGTACCATTTCGTATTAGGTTGTAACAAACAAAATATAGATTGTTTACATAAGAAAAACAAGGAAAAAGGGGTTAAAATTAAGTTTCTTTCATTCAATACTTCTCCAACCTATGAATAAAAATTAGTAGGCCATATTTATGCCTTTATAGCCAGTTCCAACTATTAAAACCAATCAAATAACCATTTTGTTAATGATTACAACATTTTTAACAACTTTGATAAAGTTACTTGACAACTTTTACGCAACTTTTACAATTTATAACAACTCGACTGCAAACTTTCCAAAATGGATCAAAATTATCCCAAATGGTCTTAAATGGCCTTGTTATACCCCAAAACACCTAAACACACTAAAACCAAAAAGTGACATATTAGATAGAAATGCCAACACACTACCCAAAATAGCAAATCTGATCACCTCAAACAATGTAATCTAACAACACGATCATTACATGATCCAAGAATACCAAAAAGCACCAAGAATATCATCTAGAATGAAATATAAACTCATCTTAATCTCTAATCAACAAGAACACTAAAATATCAAACTTTGTCACAACAAAAGATAACTTGTACTCTGAATCATGAATAACACTAGTTGTGAACACAATGATAAGGCATCATAAAACTACCAGCTTCACAACCTCTAAAACATAAAATCCAAGACATACCAATCCAAATACTCATCCTTTGTACATATGAACACTGTAATAGCATCAACCAACAACTCAATCACAAGCAAATCTGCATTTTTCATCAAATAGCTCCTAATCTCATCAAATTGCATCAAAATCAAATCAAATGGACATTTATCAATCAAAATGGAAAAAATCAAGTTAAATCAAAGGATTAATTAACCATGACATCAAATAATCAAATATAAGCCTAAAAGGATCAATCAAAATTATATAACTGATTCTAATCAATTAATTGTATAGTT
This sequence comes from Thuja plicata, assembly GCA_018584345.1. Lineage (NCBI taxonomy): Eukaryota > Viridiplantae > Streptophyta > Pinopsida > Cupressales > Cupressaceae > Thuja > Thuja plicata. Next base: position 759,699 of record MU228503.1, read on the forward strand.
TTAAATCAAAATCAAATTGAACCTATTCATCCCTACATGGCTAATTTAATTAATTGATTGAATTAAATAATAATAATATCTTTCAACATGAATTTGAGTAACCAATGGGAATTGAGAACACAAAGCACATGAATCACTCCTAAATTTGAATCTCAATCACTCATTTTCAACTTTGAATCTCAATCACTCAAATTTGTCCCTTCGTCCAAACCTTTGAGACAATCATTTAAATTTCCCCCCCATTTGAAACCATTTGAAAGCCTCTCACTCAACCATGGATTAATCATGATTAAGTAACTCTACCCCCTACACTTGGGAAAATCTTATAAACATAAGCCATTTTGAGAGCATAAGATATCCTAGAAAATTTGAATGCAAAGCATCAAACCTCTTGTCAATTTCATAGAATCTTGAGCAATATTGAGAGATTTCATAGCAAATTGAGAGAATTAAGATAATTTTATGATCATTTGGATTACATTTCATAGCAATTTTGAGAGAATTGAGCTAGATTAGGCATTTACTATCATCAATTTCACATTCTAGGATTGTCATTGATAGAGATTAAGGCTGAGAGCTCTATTAACAAAGCTTAGATAGAGATCCATAAGATGTTTATTGATTTAATAGTAATTCTTAGTTTAAATGTTCATTATTATTCCATAGAATTGTAGTTAAATAAATTAATTTCATGAAGGTGTACTTTATTCACACACAAATGGCGCCCACTGTGGGGCTTTGAGCCTCAATTCCTCATTTTATTTGAAATTTTGTGTGTTTTCCTTCACTTTTGTGTTTATTTTGTAGTTTGCAGGATAAATGACACCTACGAGCAATTTAATGACGCTTTCCAGCAAAGAAGTGACGCCTGCATAAATCTTGCTCTCTCTGTCTTAATTTCTTTCACCGCTTGTGAGATAAAGTGTGACGCCTGGGACTGTAAAGCATTGTCTGTGATTAGAGAAACACCACCTACTAGCTATCATTTGACGCCTCTAATCAGCCTTTGACCACAATTTAAACTTTCTGCAACGCCTGTGAATTTTGTTTTATCGCCTATGCATTTTTAAATGCCGTGTGTTAAGCTTTAAAATCCACATTCAAAGTTTTAAATTCTACCTGTTAACAGTTAAATAATGCCTATTAGTTGTTATATGATGCCTAGAATTTATTACTTATTTTTGAGTTTAAATTGATTTCTTCTCTTTTTTGACTCTTTGTTTTTATGTTTCCTGCAGATGAAACAACACCTAAAAGTGTAGAAGCCAGAATTGAGGGTTACAAGGCCAAATAGAGAGGTAAGAATTTTAAGAAAGTACTCTAAACAACTTTATAATGCAAATATTTTGGAAAGTTTAGAGGTAGAAGAGCATTTGTATGGTCACTTAAAAATTAGTAGTGCATACAAAAAGAAGTTTCCTACTTTAAATTGATTTTATGCTTTAGGTTCTTTAAGCTTGATTTGATAAATTTGATCAAAAGAACTTAGGTGCATTTTTCAATTTGGTTTCAAGTTTTCTTCACTTTGTTCCTTGGTGTTGACTAACTTGTTGGTGGAGCCGGAGTGGGAACTATTGCCACTAGTTGAGTAAGAAAACAAGCATCAAAAACCTCAAAAAATGCCTAGCCTTTGCTAGCTACAAAAAGAGGTATTTTTCGAAACAAGCTTGCATTCCCTTAACTTGTGGAAATTCAATTATATCTAGTTTAAATAGGAAAAACCATATTATTGTCCATCTTGAACAAAGCATTAGGCATATGCTCTCAACTTTTCAAAGTTGATCAAAAATCCAAACATGTTGAGTTTGAGGTGGTCGAAAGAAAGGGAGGCAAATTAACCATACATTTCAATTTTTAAGAACCTCCTTGTCAAGGGGTTGAAAAAGAACAAGTGTTTGGAACAAAGAACAATAATAAGGATATGCTCTTCACTTTTAATTGAATCAAATTCCCAATTTTGTTGAGCTAAGTTCATTTGTCGCTTTCCTATACATGCTAGTTAAATTAGAACTTTAGAGGGCCTGCCTCCTGAGAATTTCCTTACGAGGACGGTGAGAGGGAACGACCCAAAGTGAGAGATAATTTCTTTTTCTGTGATACTATCCAACCCACTATAAATAAACGCATTCTTCCTTAATGAGAAGGTGACTAAATTGTGTGCAAGTTATCTTCACTTCCTCGAGTAGTCCTTCAGGATTGCACAAAATCATACTTTTGTGTGTGTGGGAAGCCCGCAAGGGGGTAAAAGAACTTGACATAATTTAGAATAGAGGTGCTCATTAAATCCCAAATAAGTAGCAAGCTACCTTTTAGAGCCAAATGATAAAATCCAAATCTGACTTTAGGTAGATTGCATGGAAGCTATTCTTGTTTTATACTTGTGAAAACAACCGAGAGCATACACGTAGTGTTGTTTTAGGGACATGGTACAAACTTGACTTGTGTGTTGCATTTGTATTTACTTTTCAAGCAAGAATATTCTCTGGCAGACCTGATCATAACCCTTAAACTTTTAAAAAGCCAAAAAATTAACAAAAATAACTTTGATCTACCAAATTCTGTGTATGGTCACTTAAACGATGCCTATAACTTTGAAATAATGCCTGGCATCACTTAAATATTGCGTAAGTCACTGGAAAGTGACACCTAGAAACATTAAATCAACACCTAGCAACAAGCAAATGCTACCTGCTAACTATAGAGTGCCACCTACACAAATTCCAGTAAACGCCTACAAGCAGTTAAGTCACACCTACACACAGGGAAGTGACGCCCAAAAACAAAGAAGGGAAAATAGTGGACATTTCCCGAGGGCTTGGAGAAAATTGGATTTCATTCTTGAGTACCCTTTTGGATTTTCCAGCTGTCCATAAGTTCAACCTGGTCAGAATCCCCATTTTTGGACATTTTGAAAAAAAAACATAAGGTATTGATCAAATTTAGTGAGAAAGCCAAGATTTGATGCAATTCATGTCCATGCCGACTTTTATTCGATCTCAATATATTAAAAACACCCTACAATCAGACGGTTCATATCTAAGGCAGGAGTTTCCTTTTCCAAGAGACACGCTCACTTCTTCAAGACCAACGCAAGAACCTACAAGGGAAGTGGAACCAACTATGTCTTTCCCATTTGGAAACATGGACCCCGATCAAATCAACCACACTAATAAGGATATCAATAACCATGGAGGTGATGCGATTGATAACAATAACAACAATGGAGGAGTTGATCCTAATAACCAAGGGTTAAACAATAACAATAATGGAGGAGGAATGGACCCTAACAACCAAGGGTTAAATAACAACAACAATGGGGGCAATGTTGACCCTAATGACAAAGAAGAAACTAATGAGAAGGTTAAAAAAGTCATGCAAAGCTCATTCTTAATGAGACTCATGGAGAAAGTGTTGGATAGAGATAGGGAGAAGTACTTTCTAGGCCTAGCCCAAGCGGGTCTCAAACTCCCTCATGATTATGATGTCAATCAAATCAAACAAAAAGAAGCCGAATCAAATCCTATTGATTGTCATGAGTAAACAATTTAAATTATTTTAAATACAATTGGACACAATGAAACAAAGCGGGCCTCCTAAACCCTTTTCCATCGAAGCTTTGTGTCCTTTTCCATTTGATAAAACCCTAATTATGGTCCCATTCCCAAATAATATTGTTTTTCCTAAATACAACAAGTATGAAGGAACATCCAATCCCCTAGATCATTTGAAGGAATTTTGTGCATTGATCCTTGAGTTTATGCATGATACAACGTATTTAATGAGGTTGTTTCCTAGAAGTTTAGGAGGCATGACAATGGAGTGGTTTTCCAAGTTACCCTCCGACATCCAAAATTTCAAAGAATTGGCCTCCAAATTCGTGACTCATTATTCCTACAATATCAAACATGAGGTTACGATGATAAATTTATGTAATACCAAGCAACAAGAGGGAGAAGGATTCCTACTTTTCTTGCAACGATGGAGAGCAGTATTCGCTAGATACCCTCGAAGTGTACCTAAAAAAGAAAATATGGATATCTTTATTAATAGCTTAACTAATGAGATGAATTATCGGTTTAAGTTACAATGTCCTAGGTCTTTCCAAGGCCTAATTGAGAACGGGGTTACTGTGGAAGAGGTATTGGTTAAACGTGGAGAACTTAAGCTTTATAAAAACAACAACAACAATACCTACAATAACAACCAAAATAGGAATCCTCCTAACAATAACTAGTTTTGGATGAGGAACAAAAAATAAGGAGTGGTCAATGATGGAGTTGTAGAGGCAAATAATTTGAAGGCCACACCTTTTAATCTTACAAGAGGATCCTCTCAAGCTAACAATGTTACTCAAGCACCCAAAGTGCCTTTCAACAATAATACCAACAATAATAACTTTGGGAATTATCAAGGGGATAACAAGCCTAAGCCTTTCTTTGCACCAACACCTAAGAGGAATTTCACTTGCTTGGGTGAACCACTCAAAAATGCATTAAGGACACTTATTGCAAATAAGATTATTGATTTACCGAGGGCTCAACCATATGAACCACAAATCAAACCTACATGTTGGATTGAGTCTAACCATTGTGAATACCATAGGAATCAGGGACATAAGACGAATGATTGCATGCGCCTAAAAAATGTGGTACAAGATCTAATTGACAATGGTGTGATTAAGGTAGAGGGACCTCAAAATAACAAAGACCACATGGATTTTAAAAGTCCTTTTTATAAACATGAGAAAGGTGAGTCTTCCAATGCTAACAATGGAGCAAACAATGGAAACAATTCGAGAGGCAAGAAAAATGTAAACTTTTCCCATAGCTATGAAAATACTATTAATTCCCTATCCAGACATGATAGTACTATCAATGTGGTGGTGATCAAAGAACAACCTAACAAAGAAACATCTAATTTTGTAACTAGGGGGAAAGCAACAAGAGTTACCCTACAAGGAAGTGCCCCTAAAACATTTGGTTTTACACCAACAACTACTTTGTCTAAACCAACATCTTCTTCAATAAAGCCTTATAGTTTGGTGGATCAATTGCACAAATCTCTATCTTGGAGTTGTTGAAACTTTCTCCTAACCATAAAGAGATCTTGGAAAAATCCTTAGTGGAGACTAATGTTCCTATAACTTTGGAGGAAGATAAGTTTCAAAATATGGTAGGACATCTCATAGCTCCTCATTGTCTTTCATTCTCAGAACAAGACGATATGTCTGTTACCCACCCTCAAAATTTGCCCTTGCATATAGAAGTGTTAATCCAAAGGCACATGGTTAAGAGAGTTCTCATTGATGGGGGAGCCAGTTTTAATATTTGCACATTGAACCTTGTCAAGTCTTTAGAAATAGCCGAATCATCCATTGATCCTAAAAACCAAATTACCATCAAGGATTATGATGAGGAAGAAAGGTCTTCAAAAGGCATGATTGTTCAACCTATTCAAGTGGGACCTATAAATAAATACACCATATGTCAAGTCCTTGACATGAAATTAACTTATAATATCTTATTGGGAAGACCTTGGATTCATGAGATGCAAGTGACACCTTCCACTTATTATCAATGCATAAAGTTTCCACACATGGGTGAAGAGATCACAATTGGAGGAGATTCTAATCCCTTTCAATATTGCAACACATTGAAACCAAGTCATGAATTATTTATTCCTCACAATCAGGAAGGAGTCATCCCTAATGTCACTAATGAAGAAGATAAAGAACAAAGTTTGAATTTAACATAAAATATTACATCCACCTCAAACCCTAATCAAACTAACTCAACTACATCAACTAAGGGAAAGGAGAAGATGAGTTATGAGGGTCAAAATTCACATGATAATTCAGTTAAGACTTCTATATTGAAGATGGAAATTTCAAAACCTTCCAAGGAGGAGAGAGAACAAGCCAAGAAAGATCAATACCAAAAGATGAGTGAAATGATGCATAATTTTGAAAAAAAATGTAGGATCAACTCCAAGGGAGTAGGGGAATATTATGTTTCCCTATTTGATTTACCAACCTCTCCTAGGACACATGGAAAGCCATCAAGTGCTCATCCAACTCATAAATATAACTCTCATTTTGTAAGAGAGATTGACAAATCAACCTTAGAAAAGGAGGATAATGAAGTGCTGCAATGGCTCTACAAAGAAGAAGACACTTCAAATAATTTCATGGAAAGAGTACAACACATCAACATTCAAACTGAGCAAAATGGAAAAGGGTATCAAATTATGAAAAAGTGGGATACAAGGGACGAGGACCCTTAGGATTTAGGAATAGAGGATTGCTAGAACCCATTGAACTGGCTTGGAGGTCAAAAGAAGAGAAATCCAGAATAGGTTATCAAAATAAAGGAGAAAGTTCAAGCCCAATGCATGATTTTCATGAACATGTACACATGGTAGGATCTGAGAGTGAGGATGATTCCAGGGATTATGAGTGGGATTCCCTTTCTGAAGAGTCTTGTCATGATAAATAGGTTGATGTTATTCATGTTAGAATGAATTCAGAATAACTGAGAGGGGGGTGAATTAGTTATCCTTAGGTCTAGATGTGCCCATTTAAACTTTGTACCAATTTGAACAACTCAGATCTGCTCGGCATCAATAGCATAAAACAACAACATACATATGTAGTTTACTGTTTAAATATAATAAGATTACAAAAACTTAACTGTAAAACACAACATAAACATTCACACAAGTTGACACCAATATTTAATGTGGAAACCCAATTTGGGAAAAACCACCAATAATATACTATCAACTTTTCACTCTTCTAAAGTGAGCTCTGTTAGGAGTCAACCCTGTTAAAGGTTACAAAATACATTGCTAAATTTGACCTGGTTAAAGGATTTAATCACCCTGTCAGGAGTGGTCTTGTTAAGAGACTTAGAACATTCCACCTAAATGTCACCTTGCTTAAAGGATTTATATAATGACTGTTAGGTCAACCTAGTTAAAGAATTTTGACTGATACAATGGTTAGAAAGTAATCAGCAGGTGTGATCTGATACATACAACTTACTTTGCAAATCTAGATCCAATTTAGCTCTAATGCTAATTCACTGAGTGGCCTCCATTCTCATTTCAATCTTCAGATCTTCTTGGAAATCCGTCAAGCAATCACTTATGCAACTCTCTACTTCTCTGCTCAGCCTTCTCTACTTAAAACATGCCAATCAGTCAATTAACTATGCAATCCTCTTGCATACTCCTCATACATTCATGAATAACCCCTTGAGGTTATCTTATACCTCTTCATCTAGGTAAAATAAATCTTTGCCACTTAATCAAGATCGTAGATCTTAAGTTAGGTTAGATCCAACGGATCTTTCCATCTTTACATTTAATTTATTTCTCCAAAGCAATCACTAATTGAATCTTTGATCCATGCATTAATTATGGTTACCCGTGCATTTAAATTGTTTGGATCAATTGTGCTTATCCTTAATAAACTTTACATATCCCAATAAAATCAACTATGTCAGCCAGAGATCTAAAATCTCAACAATTACCAAAAATACTGCTGCTCGGTCAACACTGTGTTTCCTTGACAATTTACTGGCACTCGATCGACACTAGAAATTATGCTCAACATACACTGGTGCTTAGTCAACACAAACTTGCTTGACACAAACTGTTCACAGTAAACTATCATCAAAAGATAAACAACACATTACTTTGCCAATGTGCCAATTGATCAAGTACCCTTGTGATTTCCCATAACTCAACCATTCCACTTGGTCTTGTTGTTAAATCTCCTTCATCAATCAATAAATATGGTACTCAAACAGATATCAATAGTCTCACCAATTAAGGTTTGACATCAATGAAAAAACAACAATTGTTTCCATTGTAGCTTTCCAACAATCTCCCTCTTTGGCATTGATGGCAACACTAAACAATAAAAAAATAATTTTCAACCATAGTTACCATACAATCCAAAAAGTCTGCCTGTGTTCCTTGATATGAACAAATCTTCATTAATGTCTTTAGCTTCATTCTGATTCTCATCTTGTAAAACTTTCTCCCTCTGTGTCTGTGATCACACTGAAATCTTTATGTTTCTGTTCATCTGTAGACTCCCTCTTTCATTAATCTTTCCCTCTTTGACAACAATCTCTTTTTCAGTAATCTCTCCATTTATCTCTAAGTATAGTAAACATCTCCCTCTTTCAGTAAAATTCTCCCTCTTTGACAACAATGCCAAAGACGTTGACATCTTCATCATGCAGAATCTTCTATTCTAAACTTAGTATCATGCTATTCCTGTCATCTTGCTTATGACTAATCCTCTTTTCTATCTTTGTATGTCTTTCATAGCTTTAGGCAACATCCTAAAGTGTGACTGCCTATGCATTAATGTGTCAAATATTCTGAGTATAACATTTGATGCAACAATACCATTTTGAACTAATTAGCCTTAGTTAGGGGAATCACCCCTAATTTACCTCACAGATACTCATGAGCATCCTTGGGTAGTGCCTTTGTAAATATGTCTGCTAACTATTCTTTAGTATTCACATATTCTAGTCTCACTTCCTTTTTCTGAACTGGCTCCCTCAAGTAATGATACTTGATAGCTATATGCTTTGTCTTAGAGCGCATCACAGGGTTCTTAAAAATATTAATGGTACTCATGTTATCACAATATATGACAACTGGTTCTGTGATCTCTTCTTTCATACCTTTCAGTAGTATCTTCAACCACACAATATTAGAACAATTAACTACTGCTACCACATACTGGGCTTCAACTGTAGATTATGAGGTGCAATTCTATTTCTTGCTTATACATGAAACCAAACTTTTTCCTAGAAGAAATTCTCCACCTATGGTGCTTTTCTTGTCATCCACATTTCCAGTCCAATAAGAGTCAGTGTAAAATCTAAGCTCAAACTTATCATTCCTTTTGTAATACAGACCATATTCATCCATTCCTTTAAAATATTGCAGAATCCTTTTTACTGCCATCATATATGTTTCCTTAGGATTGGTAGAAAATATTGCAGCAATACCAACAACTAGTGCAATATCAGGTCTACTGTGCACAACATATTGTAGCTTTCCAATCATTGATCTGTAAAGGGTTTGATTTACTTCTTTTGTATCATCATTCTTTATTAACTTTTGTCTAGTAGCCATGGGTGTACTTACCGATTTTGAATCTTCCATTCCAAAAGTTTTTGGTATCTCCTTGACATATTTTGATTGAGTAATACATATACCATTCTTCATCTGATATATTTGTAAGCCAACAAATTTTTTTATCTCACCAAACATAGACATTTCAAATTCAGTTTGCATCTCTTTTGCAAATTCTTGGCATAACACATCTTTTCCACTAAATATAATGTCATCAACAAAAATTTTAGACAATAAAGTACCTTTACATTGCTCTATCTTTAAATAAAAATTGTTGTTGTCATTTTTTCTTGCAAATCCAATCTTTATCAAGTAATTGTGTAATCTCTCATACCATGCTCTTGGTTCTTGCTTCAATCCATAAAGTGCTTTATGTAGTTTTCAAACCATGTTCCTCTTACTTGGGTCAACAAATCCATCAGCTTGTTCAATGTAAACTTCTTCTTCTAATATTCCATTTATAAATGCTGACTTTACATCCATTTGATAAACTTTAAAACCTCTGTAGGCTGCATATGCAAGTAAGGTTCTTACTCCTTCCAATCTTGCAACTGGGGCAAATGTTTCTCCATAATCAATTCCTTCATCTTGTGCATAACCCTTGCATACCAGTCTAGCTTTATTTCTTATTACCTCTTTATGTTCATTCAGCTTATTTCTAAATACCCACTTAGTACCAATTACATTTTTGTCATTCAGCCTAGGTACAAGTGTCCAAGCCTTATTCTTCTCAATCTATTCAATTTCTTCATTCATGGCTTGAATCTAGTCTTCATCGTCTAAAGCATCTTTTACTGTTTTGGGCTCAAAATACATAGCAAGCATGTATCCTCTCTCAAATTACTTCTTGTCATAATTGCAGAATCCTTCGATCCTATGATTTGATCAGGTTTGTGGTGCCTCCTCACATACTTTGCAAGAGTAGGCTCTTGTCTTGCTTAAGATTCATTATTCTCATTCAATTCAGGTTGATTCTATGACTCAACATCTCCATCAAATAGCTCAGCAATTACCTCCTGTTGCCCGACAACCTCAGTTTGTGACTCGGCAGGTGCTAGCTGTTGCTCGGCAACCTCATTCTCAGGTTCAAGTACTATATTAGAATCTTCCTCATCCAGATAGACAAATGATTTGTAACTCTCAGGTTCCTATGTGATTTCAACTTCATTTCTTTCTGCATATTCATCAATTCTAACATTTGCACTTTCCAAAATTTTGTTAGTGTTAGAATTCAAACACTTATATGCTTTACTCTTAGTTGAATAACCAAGAAATATGCCTTCTTCACCTTTAGCATCAAGTTTTCCATTTATGTTATCCTTCAGTATGAAACATTTTCTTCCAAAAACTTTGAAATATTTTACATTAGGTGCATATCCATACCAAAGCTCATAAGGTGTAGCAGTAGTACCTTTCTTGACTTGTACTTTGATCATGGTATAGACTATTGTACTTACAACTTCTCTCCAATATTTCTGTGCAACATTTTTCTCCATCATTAATGTTTTGGCACAATCCATAATAGATCTATTTCTTCTCTCAACAATACCATTCTATGGTGGTGTCCTAGGTGCAGACATCTGTCTCTTTATCCCTCAGTCATTGCAGAACCTATTAAACTCATTAGAAAAAAACTCACCTCCTCTGTTAGATCTCAAACATTTTAGACTTTTACCTGTCTTCTTTTCAACTTTTTCCAAGTACCACTTAAATAACTAGAATGCATCAAATTTTTCTTTAAGAAACATAACAATCATCATTCTTGAGTAATCATCAACAAATAGAATGAAATATATGTCTCCACAGTAACTTTTCTCACCAATGGGACCACAAAGGCTAGTATGAACTAATTCCAAAATTTCCTCAGAAGTATGAGTCTTGCTCTTGAAACTAGATTTAGTCATCTTTCCCAATTGACATTACTTACACATTGCATTTCCAGGTTTCTCTAACTTAGGCAACCCTCTAACCTTTTTCAATTTACTTATGCTTACAAAGTTATCAAATTTTACATGACACAACCTTTTATGCCATAACCAAACATCATTATAATGTGCAATCAAGAATGTCTCATTATCTAAATCAAATAAAACAAGTTACCTTTTTTTGCTCACCACTTCCAACTAGTTCTCCAGTGGCATCATAGATCTTTGCCTTCTTGTGATGGAATTCAACTTTGTAACCAGAAGTATTCAGCTGTGCAACACTCAATAAATTATAGTTAAGATCATCAACCCAATATACATTGTCACATCTGATCTTTTTAGTCAAGTTAATTAATCTTTTCCCTTTAACAAGACATGGTGCATCATTACCAAATTTAACATAACTGCCATTACACTGATCTAGGGTCTCAAATTTATCTTTATCACCAGTCGTGATGTGGACAACCACTGTCAATAATCTGATGGTCACCTTTACTCATATAATAAATTAATGCAGTTTTCTCATCATCATAAGAATCATCTTTCATAGCAACATACACAACTTCTATATCAATTTCATCAGATTTGTCAGAATCATTGTCAGAAGCTTCTTCAACTATATAGCAAGATTTCTTACCTTTGTCTTTGTAATCCTTATACTTTCTGAAGTCTCAATCATCCTTTCTGTCTTTGTACTTGTTGTCTCTTCTTTCATCTTTGTCATTCTTATCAGGACATCTAGCAACAATATGACCAACTTTGTTACATGAAAAACAAATGATAAGAAGTTTATCTTTGGATTTTCCTTTTCCTCTAGATAGTCTTCTTGCCATAAGTGCTTCAAGTTCTTCCAGATCATCATCAGTAGTGTAGATGTCACTGTTCACACATTTCTTTCCTTTCTTTGATTTTTTAAGGACTAACTGGGATCTGAATGCAGATTCAATAGCTTGTGGAGTGTAGTTATCAAAATTTGACATCTCAAATGCAGTAAGTTTGCCTACCAGACCTTCCAAAGTCAAATTATTAGTAGGAGTACATCTTAACTCTTGAATTGCAGAGACTCTAATAACATATACAGGAAGAAGAGTCCTCAATACCTTTCTCATAATGGTGTTATCATCAATTTTTCCCTTAGCTCCTCTGATAGCATTTACAACTTCCTTTATCCTACCATAATATTGAACTATATTTTCTCCTTCTTGCATTTTCATTTCATCAAACTTACCTCTGAAGATTTTAGATTTGGCTCTCAACACATTTGTATCTCCTCCATAGATAGTTGCAAGGACATCCAACATTTTCTTTGCACTTGTATAATTCTTTATGTCTTCAAACTCATGATAGTTCAAAGATGATGCAATCTCCAACATTTCTTGATTGTGTTCCTGCTTTTCTCTTAACTATGCAGCTGTGGAAGTTGCAGTGGGGGCTACATAATAATGTTCAACATAGTGCTTAGCAGAATCACCAATACCAGCCAGATGCAATTTCATCAAACTTTTCCATGCAGGGAAATTATCTTTGTTCAACTTTGGTACCTCCTTTTTATACATCTTGATCTTTTTCTCCAAGTACCTTCAAACTATTTTCAAGAGACCAAAGCTCTGATACCAATTGTTAGAATTAATTTAGAATAATTGAGAGGGGGGGTGAATCAGTTATCCTCAAGTCTAGATGTGCCCATTTAAACTTTGTACCAATTTGAACAACTTAGATCTGCTTGACAACAATAGCATAAAACAACAACATACATATGCACTTTACTGTTCAAATATGATCAACTTGCAGAAACTTAACAGTAAAAAACAACTTAAAAATTCATACAAGTTGACACCAGTATTTAACGTGGAAACCCAATTTGGGAAAAACCACCAATAACATGCTATCAAATTTTCACTCTTCTAAAGTGAGCTCTGTTAGGAGCCAACCCTGTTAAAGGTTACAAAATACATTGCTAAATGTGACCTAGTTAAAGGATTTAATCACCCTATCATGAGTGGCCTTGTTAGATAACTTAGAACATTCCACCTGAATGTCACCTTGCTTAAAGGATTTATACAATGACTGCTAGGTCAACCTGGTGAAAGGATTTTGATTGATACAATGGTTAGAAAGTAATCAGCAGGTGTGATCTGATACATACAACTTACTTTGAAAATCTAGATCTAATTCAGCTCTAATGCTAATTCACTGAGTGGTCTCCATTCTCATTTCAATCTTTAGATCTTCTTGGAAATCTGTCAAGAAATCACTTATGCAACTCTCTGCTTCTCTGCTTAGCCTTCTTTTCTTAGATCATGCCAATCAGTCAATTGACTATGCAATCCTCTTGGATACTCCTCATACATTCATGAATAACCCCTTGAGGTTATCTTATACCTCTTCATCTAGGTAAAATAAATCTTTTCCACTTAATCAAGATCGTAGATCTTAAGTTAGGTCAGATCCAACGAATCTTTCCATATTTACATTTAATTTATTTCTCCAAAGCAATCACTAATTGAATCTTTGATCCATGCATTACCCATGCATTTAAATAATGTGGATCAATCATGCTTATCCTTAATTAACTTTACATATCCCAATAAAATCAACTATGTCGGCCAAAGATCTCAAATCTCAACAATTACCAAAAATATTGTTTTTCGGCCAACACTATGTTTCCTCAGAAATTTACTGGCGCTCAATCGACACTAGAAATTATGCTCAGCATACATTGGTGCTTGGTCAACACAAACTTTCTCGGGACAAACTGTTCATAGTAAACTATCATCAAAAGATAAACAACACATTACTTTGCTAATGTGCCAACTGATCAAGTACCCTTGTGATTTCCCATAACTCAACCATTCCACTTGGTCTTGTTGTTAAATCTCCTTCATCAATCAATAGATAGAACAGTCTCACCAATTAAGGTTTGACATCAATGATAAAACAACAATTGTTTCCATTGTAGCTTTCCAACAATCTTTCCAACAATTCACACATATGTAACTATTCCTAATGTCACAAGTCAAGACAATGAGCATCAAGGTTCAAATTCTACACAAGTGTCATGTGAACCTCAAAGATCCACTATAGGGAAAGCATCTAACTAAACTCAATGGGTACTTTTGTGGGGGGGGTGATTCAAACATTGTATTTAATTTACACACATTCTTTCCCATGGAAATCAACGAGGACTCTAGTGAAGGGGATTTTGATCCTACTTCCATGGAACATCTTGAGGAAGCCTATGTCATAGACCTAAGTGATATAATGTATGAACCTTAAAATGTGGTGATGTCCCTAAACCCTTTGAATGACAATTTTCCAAATGAATCCTTAGCTCTAATGCACCCCAAACTCATTGATTAGGATTTATACAAACCAAATGACCTATTATAATTTCCCAATGACGTTGCAATGGCCCAATACCTAAATGTGGTTGAGCCATCTTCTTTAATCAATGAATACAATCCAGACATAATGATAGAGGTAGGGGTCCAACCTCTCAATCCAAAAAATAAAAGAAAAAAATACAAAAAAATGAAAAGGTCTAGTGGTGAAAACCCAATTGTGGCACCTAAGGAAGAGAGGTTGGAAACCCTCCCCGAACATGAAGATGAAAGGTCACCCATCCTTATTGAACCAATGGAGAAAGTTAACATTGGTACCAAAGTGGATCCCAAGTTCATTCATTTAGAAACATCCTTGAGTCCATAAGAAAGGAAGGAGTTCATCAAATTCTTTCAAGTAGAGAAAATTAACTTTGCGTGGTCTTATTTTGACATGATAGGGTTAAATCCAAGCTTTATAATGCATCATTTAAATGTGAAACCTAGTGTGAAACCCGTAAAGAAAAAATTGAGAAAGATGCACCCTCATGTGACACTTTTAGTAAAAGAAGAATTGGAGAAGTTACTCAAGGTTGGATTCATAAGAGTGATTGCATATGTAGAATGGATATCAAACATTGTACTAGTCGTAAAACATGACAAATCCTTTAGAATTTTCATGAATTTTAGAGACCTTAATCTTGCTTTCCCAAAAGATGACTTTTCGCTACCTAGCATTGATGCTATAGTGGACTTAACAACATGTCATTCTATGTTTTCCTTAATGGATGGATTTAGTGGATACAATCAAATTCTAATTGCACCCAAAGACCAATAAAAGACAACTTTTACATGCCCATGGGGAACCTTTTATTGGAATGTGATGCCCTTTGGTCTCAAAATCGCCTGAGCAACTTACCAAAGAGCAATGACCACTAGCTTCCATGATATGATGCATACCTTCCTAGAAGACTATGTGGATGATATTCTAGAAAAATCACATGAAAGAAAGGATCACTAACCAATATTAGAAAATATCTTCACAAGGTTAGAGAAATTCAAAGTGAGACTCATCCAAAGAAATATGCTTTTGGGGTACAAATTGACAAACTCTTAGGTTACATTGTTTCTACAAAAGGAATTGAAGTAGATCCCGAGAAAGTGCAAGCAATAATGGACATGGAAATTCCCAAGAATATTAGTCAAATGAGGTCTTTTTAAGGAAAACTTCAATCTGTAAGGAGATTCATTTCCCAATTGGTGGAAAAATGCCATTCCTTCACAATATTAATACATAAAGATGCCATTTTTACATGGGATGAGGAGTGTGATAAAGCTTTCACATTGTTGAAAACATACTTAGTGAACCCACCCATCTTGATGCCACCTATCAAAGGCAAACCCTTATTACTTTACACATCAGTAACGAAGAAATCTTTAGGGGTTCTATTGGCACAAGAAGACAATGAAGGAAAAGAAAGAGCCATTTACTAATTGAGTAGAACATTGATAAAACATGAATTAAATTATAGCTTCATGGAAAGAGCTTGCCTAGAAGTAGTGTTTGCCTCTCAAAAGCTTAGACATACATGTTGATGCATAAAGTAAAGTTAATTGCCAAAATTGATTGATTGAAGTATCTACTTAGTAAAACAACTCTAACAGGAAGGATTGCAAAATGGGTGATGGTGCTTAGTGAATTTGACATTGAGTTTGTGGATAGGAAAGAAATAAAGGGACAAGTGATTGTTGATTAGTTGGCCGAACATCCTTTAGAGTCTACACATCCAATTCAAGTAGAGTTTCTTGATTCAAAAATTGTTAATGTGGAAGCAAAGACATGGACCTTAAATTTCGATGGATCCTATACTCAAAGTGGTTCAGGGGTAGGAATTCTTTTGATAACACCTCAAGGATACACAATTCCCAAGTCTTACAAACTATTGTTTCCTTACACAAACAATATTGCTGAATATGAAGCTTTGGTCATAGGTCTCAAAATGGCCTTAGAATGGAATGTCACAGAATTCCAAGTTTATGGAGATTCTCAATTAGTCATCAATCAAATCAATGATGAATACAACACAAAAGATGAAAAATTGATGCCATATAAAAGGATGGTGGATGATTGGAAAAAATATTTTTCCTTGATAACTTTTGAGCAAATTCCATGAGACAAAAATAGAGTAGCTAATGCAATGGCTACCTTGGCTTCATTACTCCAAATGCCTGATCAAAATGTGAGGTACGAATTCTTGGTGGAAGAGTTGGCAAAACTGACATTTGACTTACTTGATACCCAAATAATTTCCCTTCTTAACGGACATGACTCACCTTGGTATGGACCAATTTATACTTATCTTAAAGACCAAACCTTACCTTTGAACCAAACTTGAGCTCAAAAATGACATTTCATAAGAAAATTGGCTCGTTATACCATCCTATCAGACACATTGTATCGCAAGGGTCTTGACAAAATGCTTCTTAGGTGTCTAGAGGAAGAGGAATCAAGATTATCTTTAAGAGATGTCCACAAGGGGATTTGTGGGTTGCATTCAAGTGGATTAAATTTAGCTAGATAAATCCTTTACATGGGGTATTTTTAGAAAACCTTAGAGAAAGATGCTTGCCAATTTGTGAAATTTTGTGCTAAATGCCAATATTATGGAGACATGATCCATGCACCTGTACACACAAAATAGTGTACTTCTATGAATCCTTACATGCAAGGAAACTCAAGAATGAGCCCTCACAAATCGATCCATAGCTCTCTATGCATGGAGTTGCAAGACTTTGTAAAATTGCTCTCAGCTAGAGCTATAAACTCATGACCTTGCCAATAAACCATACAACGAGAGATTCATAATGAAGACAAGGGAAAGAATGCCAATATCTCTAATGAATCAAGTGTATGAAATGCAATGCAAGCTAGATGATAATGCAAACTAGTCTATGAAAATGAAAGTACAATGCAACTAATCTATGAAAGGAAAGAACAAATGTTACCAAGCCTTCCTATTTAGACTATGTGAGATTATTCTATTGCATAAAAGGAAATCTAAGCTATGAAATGAAACTATGAAAGCAAATAAAAATGCAACGATGAAAGCAAATATGCAACTACAATGGAATGCAATAACAAGTCTTCAAAGAGCTCCAAATGACCTAACAAACTTGCAGCATAACATTAGCATGAAAACCTAAGATATGAAAATGAAGGAGAGAGCTC
>MU228503.1:825336-836982 GCA_018584345.1 Thuja plicata
GAAATGGGTACATAGGCTGAAGAAAGGTCTTTGGATCACTTCAAGGTTGTCTAAGAACACCTAATCCACAATTGGATTGTTCAATTTGTGCATATCTAACACTGGATACTCAAATTCCTATAATTCAAGACCAAATACATCTAAATATTTGGCCTAGGGCTTGCAAGCATAAATCACTCCCTTTACCTTCTATCCTATAGATTCTAAATTATTAAAGTACATCCCCAGGGCTTTCATTTTCATTGTTTTTTTTGCAAAATGGATGGTATAGTCGCGAGCTATAACTCCATTTGCCCAAAACCCTGCTGGAACAAGGGTTTCCTAGATATTAGGAGTAAAAATGCGATAACTTTGTCTACAGAACACCAAAACACTTCAGACCAAATGCATTCGAAAGCTAGTTCAATAGAGAATCCTCCCCAACCATTAAACTATCATTTCCAATCCGTATAGCATGTGCAGAATTGAAACAACAGTGTTTTTAAGGCAAAAAAAATAGTGAATTTTATTGATTTTCATAAAAGTTGTTTACATCTATCAACCTCGTCTTTTGGGAAGGTTGATTAATACTTATATACTTATGTTTCACCGATCAACTATCTAAGAATCAGTTGCAATCGGTTGAAACTTACATATTACAACCTTTAAGTACTTTTTGTAAAGTTGCTTAGCAACTTTGAAAAGTTGCTTAGCAACTATTGTTGTTTTTGACAATTATTTTAAAGAATGGAACCTAGGGACTCTAGACTATCCTAGGACCTTATTTAAGGTATAATAACCTATTCCCTAACATCTTCCTAACTACTTAAGCAAAATGTCCCATAGGTCCTAAGGACTCAAGGTTTATAGAATCACCAATGAGCCTTAGGCCTTTACACATGGACAATATCAACTTAATAACTACATAATAACCTAAATGATTATGATCCCCAACATGATTCATTAAGTGGAGATGAGTATGAATATAGTGCTATGTTCATGCAATGCCCTGACTAAAACAACCTTGAATCAGTGATTTGTTGGAGTGAGGGCTCTGCACCATCCCCTCTCAGTACACACTTCCTATTAATTCCAACAATTGGTATCAGAGCTAAGTCTCTTATCTAAAAATATTAAATTCTTAAGAGAAAAGATCATACAATGGAGAAGTACAGACTTGACAAAAGTATTGAGAATAATAAGCTAGAAATTCAGATCTTCTATGAGTAGTATAAAGAAGCTAGAATCAATATGAGACAACTGTTAGATGAAAGAAAGATTATGTCATCTCACTGTAATGAAATAGATTATCACAAGGAAGAGATACCATATTTCTTTGAGTCTTCAGGATCAACTACAAGCAAAGGATCAGACACATCAGAAGAAAGCATCACAAGCCTAAATGAAATCAATCAAGATATGGCTGGACAAGTAAAATATCTACAAATCAGTCAAGAGACATAGACGGTAAGAATGATTGATGTCATGAACAATTATAGACAAGCTGAACAAGAAAGAACACTAGCTATTGATGATAGAAAGAATATTACTGAAAAGCTACAAGAGAAAGAGTCTGAAATACAAAGACTTATAAAGCATCACTATGAGATCACAAATCAGATTATTCTTATGAGTCAAGAGGAAAACAAAATGAATGTTGAACTCATTGAAAGAATAGAAGCTATCGATGAGCTAGGGGAAGAGAATGAAAAGTTGAAACATGAAATAAGAATTCAGCAACAACATAATGAAATTATTAAGAAAGCTGAAGAAAGCAATAAAAGAATGTATGATTTTATTGAAGGACAAAAAAGAGTCAACAACAACACCGGTCTAGGCTTTACCAAGAATAGAGAATCACCCAATCAAGTTGATCCAAAGAATGTCTATGCAAATCTAAGACCAAGAAAGTTGACATGCAATCACTGTGGAAAGCAAGGCCACACATCAAATGTATGTAGAGGCAAAATGAAATGTTGGTTAACATGTAAAAGCAAAGTTGCCAGTGTAAACTGAGTCTCATTGGTAACCAAGCAAGTTGTTGAGCGTTGTTTTGACACAATCCAACTTGCAAGGATCTTGAGATTCAATTTCCTTTCTTGAAAGAACAATGGAGTTATTACCAAGGTTCTCTAGGGTCGGGTCACAACCTTCTTGGTTACTCAGTTGAAGATAAATGTGAATTTTCTCGAGGAGGCCTTTGCTGGTTCGTTCAAGACATCAAACTGCAAATTTTTTTAGTTCTTTTTGGTATTTTCCATTTTAACATATATGGGTGTTGTAAATAAAATGCAATTTTGTATTTTCCAAGATGTTGATTATCAGAATTGAAGACAAGATGTAGTAGATAGTAAAGTAATGAGAAATAAAACAAATGACTGAAAATGAAATACTACAGACATAAACTGTTGTAAAATATTCCTTGTGAATTGAATGATGGGGAGATTTGAATCAAACCCACGAAGCATGAATCAGACAAAGTCACAATTCACTACCCCATGGATGCGAGTGTTTGGAGAAGGTATATTCACTCATGCAAGATATTCAAAATCTCTCAAATCGCGAAGCCACCAAGATGTGTGCATCCACGAGATATATTTATCGTTAAGCCCAAAGATGATCCCCTCCACGCATTCATCACAACAAGGTAAGAAAACAAAAACAAACTCCAACTAAGAAACACAAATTTGAAGCACAATAAACAAGAGGCTCTCTAAAAATAATGAATAATGCAAGCATACAATCAATAATTTCTCATAGGTAGCCACAATTCACACACCACAAAGGAAGCACCAAATGTTGATCTTTATTGTATTAAGAATCTGACCCTTTACATTGATTTGTGATTACAATATATAGAGCTTCTAATCTACTACTCTGAATTCCAAAATTAGGGCATCATAGAGTCTAAATTAATGAAAATAAGCTAAAACTAAAACTTTGCTTAAAGGAAACTACTATTAATCTAATACTAGATAACTTGCATGGATTATTGAATCCATTTAAAATCAGTTTTCCCATGCAAGGAGAGTCAAACTCGCCAAGAAGAGAAAGAGAAAAGAATGTGTGTTTCTTCCTAGAACTTGGAGTCTTCTTCTTGATTCTTGGAGTTCTTCTTGGAATATTCATTTGGAGGTTCCTCTGGCAGTGGGGACTAATAGGGGACCCTTAGTCCCTCCAAATTGAACTCAAGTTAACCATCAATCTGATATGGAGTTCAACTGGTGTGAAAAAATGTGATCTCGCTGGAAACACCCAGATTTTTGGACGCCGACCTCTGCTCACAAACTTTTAGTGCCCCAAAAATTTAAAGTTTTTTAGAACAAAATTTGGAGGGTTATGAAGTTTAGACTTGTCGGAGGCTGAAAGGCCAAAATATTTGGGAGGCCGAAAAGGCCAAAGAACTTGGAAGGATGAAAGATCAAAATAACTGGAGGACTGAAAGGCCAAAAAACTAGAGGGCCGAAAGGCTGAAAGGCCAAACTTGCCTTGGGATAATATAGCTAAGTGTGAAAATTGTCCTGCCAACTTGCTGAGTAGACTTTGTGGTTTCAGTCAGGAAAGACCTCTGGATGGGATGCTCTGAGCCTATGCACTATCTCTTGGACCTCTTCATAGTTGATCTCTTTCCTCTTTACCTTGGTGACCCTTCTTTCTTACTTCTCTTTGAAGATAGTCAATTCAGAAGCGAAGAACTTGATCTCTTCTTCGTGTTCAGACATTCTCTCCATTTTCTCTTGCAAATAAAAAATCTCGTGTAAGGCCTCCTTGGTGCTAACACCTACTAGAATATCCATGAATCACTAAACCACTTCCTTTGATGGTCTTAGGGTAAGTTTGTCTTGTTCCCTATATAAGTTGAGGCCAATCCCTATAAAAAAGACATCCATCTCTTTTATCCACTCTATGACTTCCTCGTGCTTTCCTGCTATGGAGGTCAAATACCTTTTGCAGACCTTGATTGTCTTGGCTATTCACTTGATCCATTCGTTAAAGTTTTCTAGTTCCTCCCCCTCATATATTTTGACTAGAATATAGAAACGTTGTTTCTGGATCACTTCCAAGTCTTGAAAGGAGGCTTGCCACTTACTTATTTCAAAATCTAGACCACCATCATTCTCCACCAGATCAATCAACAAATTAGCCTTAACCAAGATATTTCTGTATGGCATGAATACCAACCTGATAGCTTTATCTCCATATTTCTCAAAGTCATTACTCCGATCTGTATGTGCTTAGATGAAGGAAGGGGCCAATCCTACCAGTAAATCTGGTGTAGCCCTTTTTTCTAACATGGCCTGTAATGAAGCCTCTAGGTAGTTTGGGTCAATGGGACCTACCACCTTGTAAATGTACCTTTTTAAGGCTTTGTTCTATTCCATCAATGATTTTTATGGTTTCTTCATCTTTACTCATGAACCCTAGAGCATGCTTAAGCCCTAAGACTACCAATGTCTTGCTCCCTTCTCTAGTAGGTTCTCCCAAGTCCACCTCCTTGAATGTGTAATCTTCTGAAGTGGCAGATGTTTGAGAAGTTCTCATGGGAGGGATTGCTATTTGTGCCTTCCAATGACCTCTAGTGTCTTGAGTGACATAGGATAATATCCTTGTGGGCACACTAATTTCCATTTGTTGGAAGGCTTTCCCTATAGATGCCACACTCATTTCTTCCCCTTCTATCTCATCTGTGTAAGTTCTTCTCTTAAGCTGGATTTCTTTGGTAAACCAAGTAGGTTTACCATATGTAGTCACTGGATCATATAGGGAAACATGGAGGATAGGCGCTAATTTTTGAGATCCTGAGGTCACTCCTTCCTCCACCTCTTTCTCCTATACCTTTCCTTGTTCATCTTCTCCTTCATCCATACCTTCTTCTTGTATTTCTCCATCTCCCTTTTCTTATTCCGCCTTATCTTCTTTAGTTGTTCTACCTTATCCTTCTTTGTCCTAGCCTTCATCCTCTGGTGAATTGATTAAAATTTTTGAATTAGGACTAGTCATGGCCTTCAACATGGTCTTGAAGGGTGATACATCTTCTGCACTTATTGCCCTTTGGGGGGTTGAGGTGGAGCAAGGAAAAGGGAATGATGGTGGTGGATTAGGTGTTGGATTTGGGAACAGTGGTGGTGGAGTAGGAATCAGAGGTAGCTGAGAAGTTGGTGGAGTAGATTTGTGAGGTGGTGGAGTAGAAACATAACTTTCTTCTACCACCTAGTCTGTTACTATGTTCTGCACTACCCCCGTATCTTGGGTCTCAGGCCCTTGGGATGAATTGGATCTTACCTTTGTAGTGGAGACATTTACTGAGGGATAGGTGAATTGGGATGGAGGTGGAGTTAGGGTCACTTGGGGTTGAAAGAGGGATGGGGATCCCATATCATACCTTGGCATATCTTTCCCTTGATCTAAAAAGCCTTCTAGACCTTCAATGTCAGATATTTGAAACTCATCTGACCCTAAGGAATCCAAGGGATTATCCTGTTATTTTGGGTCCTCCTGATGTTTCCTAGTAGTATCTATCTATCTCCTTCTCTGAGACCTATTCCTCCTTATTAGTTGTGCCTCTTCTTCCTTTAATTCTCCTTTTGGATCCTCCTGCATGGTTTCCAGCCGTGGAGATACATAAGCTCTTTTCCTTTTATATGCTTTCTTCCCCTTCTTAGTGGTTGGAGGAGATTGGCCAAAGGTAGATGGACCTTCACTTGATGGAGCCTTTGATACCTCTACTGGAGGATCTATCTGCCCTGTCATCCTTGTCTTTTCATGCCTTGGATTAGAACCATATTCCACTAGACGTTCATGACCATATACCATCCTTGGCTTCTGAGGTAGTGTCTTTTATACTTGGGGATGGTAGACTTATTCCCTCGTTGTTTATCTACTTTCTTGGGTGGCTCCATCAAATTTTTAACAGGTATTGGGTTCATCTTGTAGGGCTTCTTAATCCATTGCTCCATTGTTCTCATCACATGTCTTACTCGAAAATCAATGTCATCATTTTCATCCTTATCAATCTCCGTGTTCATGATAGGTCTATCATATATCTTATCATCTATATAAATGGCTTCTAGGACCGCATCTGAATCATACTCCCAAACCTTTAGGGGAATTGGGGTCTTCAAGAATTCCTTTACCAAGGAAAGAGATGTTCTGCAATATTATGGATTCTGACCTCATGGTCATCTACACAGTTCAACTAGTGATCTTCTAAGCTTGGTTCATGAATGTAGAACTTGCCAATAATATGACTGTATGTGCCTATGGGGTTGAAGCGAGCCCATTTTTTCTTGTAAATCTATAGGGGGTAGTCTTCCCATTCAAAGGCCAAGGATTTATAGACCTTAATATCTTGTAGGGAATATGGGCCCAGTAAAATAGGAACATCCAAACATTGCTTCTTCTTGTGCTTTATATGCTCACAGGCATCTGCAAGTTGCCTGGCCATCTCCAAAATGATTATCCAGTCAGACAGATACCTGAGCAGCTTCTTTGGTTTTAAGGTTAATCCTGCTACCCAGATGTAAGTAAATGTTTTAAATTGTATATAATAGGCCCCGATGGCCCTTACCTTAGCAACTGCCTCTTCTGACATCCTCTTTGTAAAATCACCCTCAATGGATCAGATGACTACAAATATGAAAGCACCATTGACTATCCTGTAATCAGGGCAATCTTTTGGCATATTTGCCCTCTTCATTAACTATAGGTATACATTGTGGGGCCAAGAATTTGGATAATTTATGCTTCCCCTCTTGGTAAGACCTGGGTAGTCTGCCCATGCTATCAATAGGTATACTATATAGGTGCTCATATAGAACTTGGGGTTATTCTTTACTGTCGTCAACTGCTCATCCAATTTACCATTGATGATGGAACCCCAGTTGAACCTTGATTTGTGGCCTCTGATCCTTTCTATTAGTAGGATCATCCAAGGTTCAATTTGGATGGATTAAGGTAGTCCATAAACTTGGCTTATCAATGTCATAGTCACCTGGATATCATCCTTTAAGTATCCACGTTAGAGGTCTATCTTATCCAACCTATTTTTTGGGAGAGGTTGTTTGAGGTAGTTATTATTTACAATTTCATAGGCTTCCTTTTCTTTGATGTTGAACCACTAGAGCCCCTTTCCAATGTATAAGTTTTAAAACTCATTGATGCTTTTATGGAGGTGGAAGACCTCCTCTATGATATCTGGCCTTATGTCAAGTACCACTTGTCCCTCTATGTTTCAGACTACTCTTTCATCTGAGTTGTAATGATTGGCTAGGGTTATAATTATCTCTGATGATGAGACAACTATGAGGTGGGCTGTTGGGTTTACCAAGCCAGATAGGACTAGTGTAGTGTAGTCCTTGGATCTCCTGGCTGGCTGGGAGCATTGTACCAGTAATTAATCCTAGTCTACATTCCCGATGTTATTGTCGGTGATTTCCATGTGTTTTTTCCTGACCTTTGAAGTTGGGGGATTCCCCTTGTATTGGTATTTCATCAGGGATGTTGTCTTTTACTTAGGCATCCCTGTGAGGAGAATGCAAGTATTAGTATCTTATTGAAGAGAAAACTAAAAGAAAACTGACTAATCTAAGAAAATAGAGGTAAACAACTCTTTAAGTAGCCAGAAATGTAGATTTTGCATTTTTGGGTGCCGAAAAATGGTTCAGAGTCTGAAAAGGCCGAAAGTGAGAAAAAGGAAATCATTGATGAGCAATATTTGTCATTCTTTTAAGCACGTGAAAGACTGAGAGTTTCTACGGATGATGAAATTCTGAAATGGGTCACGAACTCTGAAAGTCTGAAATCCAACATTTTTGGTGATTCAAACTTGTCGGCATTTCAGACCTTTCAGAGGTCCAAAAGGCTAACAAGGATGAACCTCCAATGGACACTTAGGTGACATACCAAATATGGTTTTTGGCCTTTCGTAGGCTGAAAACTTGTGACAAGGGCCACGGCCAAAAAATTGAAAAAACCTAACCTAGAAAATATGAAAGACCCGACTCAACCCGACAAGGAGGGACTCCCTGCCAAGTTTGAAGGTGCCCTCAAGGCCCTAGGAGACCATGGGGAGGAGAGGTCAGCACAAACTAGGCTAGACAAGTACCAGGTGCAAAAAACCCTAACCTAAACCAAGAAGAGAAAAGCAAATGCTAAGCACAAGGAAGGAACCTACCTCGACTAAGCTAGGAGCGGAGGAGGATGACACAACAAAGCTCGAAGGTGCTGGGTGATCAGTCACAAGGATTAAGGGTGAAATTTTTGAAGTTATGAGCTCTCAAAATATCAGGGACAAAAGAAATAAAAGTGAGTGAATTAGGGCCCTTTTTCCAATTTATAACCTGCAGGTGGAGTCGATGCTTTGGGCGTTTCGGTGTCCGAAACACCAAAAGTTTAGAGGTGGACATCTTCAGCCTTTTTGGTGTTTTTGGAGGCTGAAACACCGAAAGGGATGAGTTTTAGCCTTTTGGCCATTCTGATATTTTGGTGACTTTGGTCCTCCGAAAAGGTCGAAAGGTCAAAAAAGATGTCTTCTCTTTGTTTTGATAAACTGACAACCCTTCAATGAGACTGACCTGCTGGGGACCGAGAAGGGGGCAGACATGTGAAGACCAAAAGGAAAAAAAAGGGGGGTCCCCATGGTCTGAGGACCAAATAATGGGGTGTGTGTTATGGACCCACAATACAAGTTGAATAAGTTATGTTCGCAAAACACCAAAACCCATTGGTAAAAGCAAAGAGTAAGATGACCACCCCAAAACATCGCATTGTCACTGAAGAGAGAAGTTAATGTTCAAACTGAAAAACTCCATCTTCACACATGAAGGAGTGGTTGTTCATTAATGACTCACTTTTAGGGAAAATGTCTATAAAAGGGTGACGGACAGGTTTCATTGCTCACCACGACCAGAGTAGAATGATGAGAGCAAAATTTGTGCAAACAACAACATCACAAAGTGACTTCAACTCAACCTAGAGCACTCTAGTAGATCAGTGACCACTATAGGTGTAAACAGTAAGTATCTATGACAACTAAGAACTCTATTTTACATATTTTTCAGAAAGCCCTAAATATTTGAAATAATGGCCACGACCTCAAGAACCACAAAAATGAAGAACATAAAAGAGGATAAGGTTAAACTTATCAAGAAATCTACCTGTGAGGAACCTCACTAAAAGATTTTCCCTGAGGTTGCATCACAACCTGAAAATGCTGGAGCATTCTTGTGAATACCAGCTAGGGTTTTGCTTGTCGAAGACGTGTGAGCATACATCCACTACAAGATTGCAAAAATTGGTGATTTAGAGGTGGAACAAGCTTAAAATAAGCTATGTAATGAGGATGGATCCGTAAAAGATGAGCACAAAAACATACAGGTGAAAGGGCTCACTAATGTCCTATTGTTCCTGAAGGTATTCAAAACTGAGTGGATTTAGTTAGTACTGAGCTAAATGCACAATCACAAGCTATAAATGGATGATCCTAAAATGATAACCCAAGATGTTATCCATGCAGTCACTAGTTACCCTATAACCGAGAAGGTAAAGGAATTAAAACACCTACCCAAGGCTGAGATTGAGAAGAACATAGGAGCAAAGTGTGATGGTAGAGGATTGAAGGTATCCACTATAACTGATGATGAACTTAAATTTAGAGCATATGTTCTAGGTTAAAAATTCTTCCAAGCAAGAAGGATGAACAACACAACATCTAGAGCTGTGGATACAGCTTATAAGATTGTAAAGAAAGGTACTCAGTTGGATCTGCCAAAGCTTCTACTTAACTAGCTAGAAGAAAACTTGAGGACAATAAGAAATGCTAAGACTTATACATGTAAGTTTGGTTCACTTATCATGTGCATTTTCTTTTACTTCCAAGAATCATTTCCATCAGTAGGAGATGTAAAATGGGATACCACAAAGCTGGTCACCATGCAGATTAGTGAATACATAAAATCAATCAGAGAAAACTTTGAAACAGTCATGGATGAGTACTTTATAGGATTCAAGGACCGAATGTAGAAAAGAGTTAGGATCCCTAAGAAACTTATTGAGAAATTCAAGAATGATATATGTTTTATGCTTGACACCGACCACACATACATCAAACCTGTTGTACCAAGGACAACATGGTTACAACCTTTGGAATATGAGGTAAATATTGATCAAGCATCCAATGCAATTGATGCATTGATAAATGAACTATTAGACAAGAAACAACCAAAGTTTAGAACTTATGAATAGGCAAAAGCAAGAATCAAAATTGGATTGGTTGTAAAGAAAATTGATAGAAAGAAAGATAAAATGGTTAAGAATTTAAAGAAAATACTATCATTTACTAAAGAGGAAACCAAACAAAAGGAAGAAACTGAAGGACAGTCACCCATCGGTGAGGTTGAACAAGCAAGTGACTCTGATTCTACAGAGTCATATACTTTGTTGCTAACACTAGAAAAGAAGCCAAGAACCACAAGTACTTCAAGAAAAAGAAGCCAAACAACTAAAGACTCAAGTCCTTCATCCTTGAAGAAAGGATAAGTGAGAACCTACAAGAGGAAACCAGCTACACAAAAAAGAAGTCCAAAAAAGAGAAGGAAGTTCATAAGAACCAGAGAAGATATTGAGGACACCGAACAAGATGAAGGTGTACAAGCATAAAAGAGTAAGGTTCCAAAAAGCATTGATGAGGCATGCAAATCTATTGCAAATTCAGGATCTATCACAAATTCTAAGATAAGAAGATGGCTTAAACTGGATCCAGAAGATCGAAACAAAGTTGAAGATGCCATCATTGCAAAGATGTACATATTCAAATATGTACCTTTACAATTTCAAGGTCAAATGGTACTGAAGAAACTCATGGAGAGATTATATGCCAGATGGAAATTTGCATTAAAGAATGAGGAGATAAGGGAAAGAGTACTTGTTTCTCTTATGCCTCCCAAATACAAGAGGGAATAAATTGATTAGATGATGGAGAACCATAAAAGGAGTTCTCACCCAAGTTGAGAGCCTAAAAATTTCTTGAAGGGAAAATTATAGAGCTTGGACAAGAAAGTCACAAAACTTGGAGTAAAATACTCAATAGACCTATTGAGGAAGCAAGCCCTGAAAAATGACAACAAGAAGAAGATGATAATTAGGAAACTCCAAAACAAATAATAATCAAAGATGTAGAAGATGATACATTAGTTGATGGGGATAAAGAATAAATGGACACAACCAAAAACAAGAATGTGGACATTGTAGATGAAGCATGGACGAACACCACTATGGACAACATTGTGGACATTACAGTCATTGACATAACTGATGACCCAATAGAAGAAATAAAAAATGATGAAGATGTCACTGTTACCAAGGATAAGACCGATGATCATGACTGAGATGATGTACTAAGAGGGGAGGGGTGAATCAGTACCTCTAAAACTTTTCTTGGTTAGCCCATTAACCCTTAGTCATTAGTTTGTAAGTTAACTTATCTTTCTGTTCATCTTTCTTTATGCATATGAAATCATGTCATACATTCTTTTGATATGTAGCAATAATAGAAACATTCATGAAATTTGATAACACATGACACAAGATATGATATCGCAGAAAACTCCTGTTAAGGAAGTAAAAACTGCGGTGGGGATTGTTACCCACAAACTTCACTATCTGCAGATA
>MU228503.1:892001-906677 GCA_018584345.1 Thuja plicata
ATACAAGAATTAATGATAAATTCAAGAAGACATCATTGACATGAAAATGGAGATTCCATTGTATTTTTATTAATATGAACTCAATAACAGTACATTTTGAAGACTCAAAACCAATGGTCAGACCAATCTAGTAATATGCCTTGTAGTATTATTTTTACCATCCTTATTACAATATCACAACTTGATACTTATAGGTATCCCCAGTCATCTTGGAATCCTTTTGGAAAATAAGGATGCATCAAGCTATGGATGACTGGGCTACAGGACAAAATATAGTTCGAAGAAGAGACAAAACTTTTGGCTGAAGAGATAACAATATTTTCTATGAGCCATGTGTTCATTTGTCTTGTGACCGCCTGAATGCTTTAAGTTGTTCCAAAGTAGTTGTGTCTTTATCATCTGGATCTTGCTCTCTTGTTGGTGTAGAGGCCCCAAATATCTGATTTTCTCCATTCACTCAACCTCCTTGATGTTAGCTGTCCCCTTCATATTTATTGTCTCATGCTACCGGGGTGACTACTCCATACTTGCTAACCCACGTGGTGAACACCTCATCACTGGGCCAACTAAAATTGAGAACTTCATCTTTTCAGCTGCTAAACTCCTCCTAGTCACTATTGGCCTTCTCTACTTTTGCTTCCCAAGATTCAAAAAATGCCCTGGCTTTGCTCAAAATATCAATGGTTAAAAGAAACCAGCTAGTATTTGCCAAAGTGACAATACTTTTTTTCCTGCTAGTTATTGCTTCATTTAATTGCCTCAGCCATAGGGCTTCATTCTTTATGTTCCCATCCTCTTTGAACATATAGGGATACATATCATATCTTTCCTTGGAAAATTCCCCTCTTAGAGTTGTGATCTTCTTCATGACCATGTTTCTCTTGGTGTCTAAATTGACCATCAATTTGAGACACTTATGAGTGCTTGTCAGGATAATATCAATATTATTTTTCTCTTTTGAGAGGGAATTGAAAGATTTAACATGGGATGCCTTCTCTTTCCATCTACTCACTATCAGATTCCATTGTTCCTTTTCATCCTCGTATTTATTGATGATGCTTGCAATCTTCTTCCCCAACAGGTAGAGATTAGAGAGGTTGACCTCACTGGCACACCTTTTGAGGTTGGAGAATATTTGATCAGAACATTTTTTCTTCACCAACTCATTAGCCTCTTTGTATGCAGGGGAATCTTCTAGGTCCCTCTTACCCTCCTCTTCCAATCTTGTCCTTTCATTGATTAGCCTGTTCTTCTCAGCTTCCAATTCTGCTCTCTTGGCATCAACAACTTCTTGAATAGTAGGACTTAGAGGTGCAGGGGATGGGGGATATGTTATGAATGGACTTGAGGATGAAGGTTGATATGGGTCCTGAGAAATTACCCTTTGGGGCATCAATTGAATCTTTTGCTTACCTTCCAACTCTGCTTTTTTGTTTTCCTTCATCAAAGATTTAACCCTCTCTTCATTATAAGCCTTGAGCACAAACTCATACTTTTCATTCAGACTAGCATATGCTTCCTTCTCCCTTTTTGACACTTTCATGCTCAGATTGGTGACCTATACAACAAGGTTAGCTGCTTTAGTTCCCGAGGTATCTACAACCCTTTTCACAATTAGGCTGCCCGTATCTTCAGTCTCATCATCTTCTTTAACGCTTGTCTTGTCCTTCTTCTTCAGTGACCAGATCACCAACGCTACATGATCCTCACTAAATTGAGCACCAATTCATGTTCCAGTAGGGCTTATGGGTTTAGCTTGTTTCCTTATAGCATCAAAAACCACTACATCAACTAAATCCCATTGTGGCAATATGAGAACCCCCTGCCTTTTGATCATTTGTCTACTCTCTTCAGGAGTAATCTTGTCAAATTTTAATACCAATTCTTGTTTGACTGCTTTCTCTATGTCCTCCTTGACAGCATTGGGTTGGGCTTCTATCATTTTCTGGCACTTGTCATTGTATTGACCAATATGGCACCTCCATAGAAACTGAATAAAAGCCCTAGTTTTGATGAAATTGTCATCAGACAAGAATTCATCACTAGCTTGTTTAGTCACAGGATCTAATTCCTTGCCAACAAATTCTGCCATTGTAAGGTCAGATGATGTATGTTTGGGTTCTTCTGGCATCCCTTCTTATAGTTCTTGAGTAGTAACAACTACGTCACTAACATTTCTCATCTTGAGAAATTGCTCAATAATGGTCTGGTCATCATATTGCATAGGGGATTGGGAAGGAGAATATAATTCACCTCCTTGTTCTTTTATCTCCACCCTTTGCCTCTTTGGAGAGGGTACTTCTTTAAGGTCAGTGTCCATTGGCCTCTTTCCCTTATGTTGAATGGGCTGATCAACTCTGGGAGCAACAGTGGTATATCCTCTTCTTTTGTATACTAGATAGTTCCCAGGTGGAGCTATTCTGCTCTATAGGAATTTATTCATAATAGAAAGGGCCTTTTTTGGGTCACTCTCAACTACTCTCTTCCTTTTCTCATTCAGGGTTTGCATTATTCCCTAAAAAAGATTCATAAGTGAATCAATTTTATAAGACCATGGGAAAAAATCCTTTAGAGGATCATAGGTCTTGTCAAAATTTCTGACAAAGTCCAAGGATTTCTTATATGCCATCCACTTCTCCTTCGTGACTTCTTGAACCTCTAGTTCAAAGATGTTTCTGATAATATCCTCTGGATAGTAGAATTGATGCTTTAGCATTATACAATTGGTCCTCTTTCTAAACATGCCCATGATAAAATCTTCATTATCTGCACACCTGGATATGGAAGTGGATAAATGATAGGGTTCAAAGTATTTTCCAAACTGTGTCCACCCTCCTTTTGTTATGATAAAGTGATGGGCTTTAGTGAGGGCAGGGAAGATATTTCCCTTCATCTTTCCAGTCAAAGCTTCCTCCTGCAGCCCACCTATTTGTCTTATGATTTTTGCTATCCCAATTTTGAGTGGGATTCTATAGGGTAGCACATAAGGAACACCTCTAAAACCATAAACCCTAATCACTGTGGAAAAAGGGTATAATATCAAATCTCCCCAGTTGTGAGCAATTTTCAACTCAGGGGCATACTTCATAGGCCTTAAAAGAATCAATACTTCATTATGAACTCTTGCATTTTGGTTGCTTAATAATGACTTAAGTCTGGTTGCAAAAACTTTGTCAAAGTATACATAACTTGCATTCTTTCTATCCTAGGACAAGTCTACACTCCACATCTGAACAGGTAATTCTTCATCATCTTGGAATCTCTCCAATTCCATTTCTTCTTCAAAGAAATCTGCACTGTTAAATAAGAACATATGCATCATGAGGGAATACCAACCCATTGGCTTTTGTATATTTCCATCTTTGATCCCTGACAAACCATCATGCATCTCGTAAGCAATATAGGATGCATAATCAAACACTACCGACAAGTGGGGATGCAGAATCTAAATAACCATCAACATTATATGGACTAGCATGGCTGTCTCTTCATTTATCCCCAAAATATTGCACAGGGAACTGTACATTTTCCTAGCCTTGCCAATGAAAAGATCCACTTTGAAAGGTTTAGGGGTTCCTATCCCTATTGCAACCAAATTTCCTATCTTATTAGCATACCCCTTCACTACTTCACCTCTGTAATAATCCCTTTGGTTATTGTATATTTCTTTGAAATATTCGAGGTCAATATCATCCATATTCTGGGAAGTGTCAGTCAGCTTGAAAATTCTTCTGATTTCATCTGCTGTTACAGTCAGTATTATATTTCCCTGGGTGTCCCTAACAACCCTAGACACCTTATCATAAGTGTTTTCTATTAGAATGAGCAAATTAGTGTCCATGAATACACTAGGTGCTATCAACTTTCCAACATCTAGTTCTGAAATATTACAGTCTGGGGTGGGGGCCTTTCTTTGACTATATGTTATTCTAAATAGATTAAGGGCATCTAAACTAGTAGTGGCATCTCTTTCCCACCTTCCTGAATCATATAACCCATCCCCAATTTTGAAGTGGGGATGTTGAGGCACTGCCTTCTTAGCTTGTGTGGCATCCCCTGAGGACAATGGTAACTGCTGCAATAAATCCTCCCTAACATTCCAATTCTGGTAATCAACCAGTCTTGAAATTTCAACTCTAGGGGCCATTCTAAGTGTTTTCTATCAATAATAGAACCAGATTCTGAAACAAGAGCTCTAAAATGTTCTCTGAATTGCAAACTCTATCTCAATTTGAATAGTGATGAATTAGTGAGCTTACCCATTCTTCATAGAAGTCACGTGAAGCTGGTTTTCTTTTAATTCCATCTTTGCTCAAATGGTTTTGGTGAATCATTGATTTTTCAATCGACTTAATCAATTTACGGCCTCAATCAAATTAGTCTTTCGAATTGATTTTGACTGGAGTTGTCACACATTCTGTAATTAAATTACCAGCCTCAATTCCATGGCTTAACAACTCTCTGCAACTTGTTTTATCAACTTTGAATTTGAATCGTCGATTCTGGGCTTCATCCTTCACATCTGACAACCATCTTACTTTCCCAAAAACAACTGTCGATTGAGGACACATGTTGCCATCGCTTATTCACTTATTTGTTAGATGCTGAGCACTTTGGATATAAGCAAACACACGAGCCATCAGATGTGAACCAACTTAACTAAAGTTTAAAACTCTGCCAGCTTTGAATGCCTGGGCCCACCAACTTCCAGATGTCATCATCGCTTATTCACTTATATGTTAGATGTCATGCATCTTGGATATAAGAAAATAAGCTAACTGTCAGATCCTTCTGGGTTTTAACACCTTTCATACTCATCTACAATTGGACCCACACACTTCCCTGGATAGGTGTCATCACCACTTATTTGCTTATATGTTAGATGTCATGCACTTTTCCTTTAAGTGAATAAGCTGTCTGTTTGATCTTTTCAAACTTGTGCACTATTTAACAAAACACCTTTTCAATAGCTCAGCCCCACCAAAGACACGCGTCACCTCCGCTTGTTCTCTTATACGTTAGATGTCGAGCATCTTAGATATAAGCTAATAAGTGCGCCGTCTGATCTTTTCATACTTGCATGATACATAAGGGGATGACATAAAAGGGACCTACATATCAAGACTTAGGAATTATTAATGTGGTTAGGATGATACAATCTTTTGGCAAAAAGTAACCCATTCGACATGGACACATGACTTAATACAACTTAAGTGACCAAAAAAGTAACGCAAGAATAGAACCGGCTGAGGCACTTAGGGTTTTTAGTCACTTTTGACCATTTTCAATTACGTTGAGGGTTTGAGCACACTTTGCAAAGGCATAAAAACAATTTGAATACCAATTTCAAAGCCCTTGACACTACTAATGACAGGAGAAATAATAAAAATTACAAGGCACATTTTGGACAAGAAATAGCACCAACACATACCAGATTTCTTTTCCCATAAATAAAAACCCTAAAGTGTTCCAGAATACTCCCAAATGAACCACTTTCCAACAATGTTGTCACTTGTGTTGCATGAACCAAAGCTAATGTCTTCAAAGGATCAAAAGAATTTGACAATTCTCATAGCTTCTCCTTAGTCTCCTTAATGAATTTGTCCACATCAGATACACAAACAGAATAATCAGTGCATCCTTTATAGATCTTACTTCCCTCAAACAAAGAATTATTTACTCCTTGTATTCCTAATCCCAAAGAGTTCTTGTTTATAACAATATCTTCCTTCAACTCATTGACTCTCTTACCTTCATATTCACATTGTAATTTTACCAATGCTGACTTCTCTAAGGATTCATTCTAATTTAATTCATGGGTAGGTAAAATATTTCTCATAAATTGAGATGCCAAGGTAAGAAACTCATTGTCCTTTCTATGAGTCCTTAAGATCTGATTCCTAGCCCTAGTGTGTGCAACAGTAGAAATATTCATTAATTATTTAGGACTAAGAGGATCCTACTAGATTGGACCTTGAATCATCTACACTTCCTCTAAATCAGTAATGTCTTCCCTTGCAGTTGCTTCATCAATCTCATTCTTCAGTACCAAACCTATATGTTCAGTCACTGTCTCTTCTTCTTATCTAAGTTCTGCATTCTGATCACCATATTTATCTTTTGCTTCATCTTCCTTCTTCTCCATAAAGAAGTCATATTCTTCCCCTTTCATTGTTCTTTATAGTTCAAAACTGTAGGGATATCTCTTTCTTCATCACTAACTCATAGTGTAACAAGAACACCAAAAATGAAGATGTCTGGTTCATCAACAATCATATGAAAAGATGCATCTAATGGTTCATCATACTTCTCTTCATTCCTCTAACTAACTTCATACTGTCTCCTCATCAGAATCTCTGTCATTACCTTCTCTATTTCTTTAGTTACCTCATCAATATTTCTGAGCATAAGCTTATTTATCCTTGACTTCCAGTTCAGTTCCTTCTTTTCTTCCTCAAGTAGAATCTCTACTTCCTCTTTTACAATAACATGACATAAATTTATTAATATCAATTCTCTAATATCTTTTTCCTTCTTCTGTGCTATCAATCTCCTAGCCTCAAGTAAGTCAAATAGATAATTAAGGATGTCCCCTTTGATCTCAACCAAAGCTCTATTGAATTTATTCAAATACTGAATAATTCCTTCTTCCAATATTCTTTTCTCATCATCATACATGCTATAATATTTCTTCAATTAAACTAATATTCTATGATGTGTTATATTATTTAAAGTATCATTGCATGTAAAAATTGGTTTACCAGATATAATCATAGGCTCTCTTGCTGGAAAATCTTTGATAGGTGAAGAATATCTCACCACTATAGCCTCCTTAGATCCTTCTTCTCTCAAGTTATTTAGTGATTCATCTAAATTTGTTGCCTCTTATTTTTCATCACCTTTGTGTCTTTTATATGTTATTTTCCCTTCTGACTTGACTCTCTTATTGGTGGTCTTTTCTACCTTAACAAGTTTAGATGGTGTTGCCTTCGGTGTAACTAGTTTAGGTGTAACATGTTTTTTTTCCACCTTCTTCTCCAATGAACTAACAATAGTTTTCATTGATATCCTTGTCTTTCTACCTCTAGATGATAGTGAAAAAGGTGTATATTCAGGAGGGGCATCATCATCAAAATTTATAGGTTTATCTGCAAGCTTTTCCTTTCCCTTCTCCTTTTCCTTTTCCTCAAATTTCTTCCTTGCTTATGCCATATTTTCCTTAGTGAAACCCATCATTTCACCAACCATATCAACATTTTTTTTGATTTTAATTTCTCTTCTAGGTCTCTAAGTGAGTGTTTCATGTACCTTAAGGCTCTTCTTTGCATAAGTAGCAAACCTAATCTGCTTCAAAGAAATATGGAAACTCCATTACTTGTGAAAATTATTAGTTTGCAGATCAAACTCTAATAGATTTGTATTGCTGATGTATATAATTTATAAATGTTTATACAACTCCAAGTATTTATGTATATGAATCAATGCATTAGACTTGCACTTGCTATTTCTATACTTGTCTTCATCAATCACAATTGACAACAATATATATGAGATAAATGGTGTTTGTTTGTCTAGAGACATGTCTCCACACATGTGGAGACACACCTCTCCACAAGCATATACCATTGCACCCCTTCATTATAATTATCGATTACCATAATTGATATTCTTATGCACCGATTCATATATGATAACACATATTAGTTAATACACAACCGATTATATTAAATCGGTATTGTTAATAAAGATATCAGTGAAAGCAAGTTATAATCGATATATGATTATCGATTTATGAGCATGATTATTGTACAAATGATATATATATCATTTCTCATAAATGATGAAGATCAGAATATAATTGTTACTCAAAACAATGATATCAAACATGATTAATTTGGATAGTATTATCGATCATTCATAGATCAATTAATATGGAGCTAATGGAATTTTGTATTGATAAATTTGATCAAATATTTATTATATCATCAATATGATTAGAAATTCTATATTCACAATTTGTTTATGTGTATATATATTAATAAGATCTATATATATATACATATATATACCTCTATATGTGTGTGTACAAGATTAATTTCTAGTCATAATGTTAATGTAATTAAAATCTCATTTACCTGACCAAAGATATCATCTTTAACGCCCCCTCTTAGCTAGGGAGGATAAAACTATCCAAGAGGACATCATAATAAATCCATTAATTTTGAAAGAAAGTAAAGATATTACCTCACCATGATATCATGAGATATGGTATAAAAAAGAATATCTAGTCTCATGATATTCACCATATCTCACAGACATGGAAATTTATGGTATGTGCACTAGCATAATGTCTCATGATGCCTACCATAAGGATATGATATCATGGAATATCCACATATATTAAGTCTCATGATATCCACCATGATGATCTCTAGGGTAAACATTATGGTTTATTTAATGATATCAAGTCTCATGATATCTACCATGATGTTATAATAGATAAAAACTATCATGACATGTAGACGGATATCAAGTCACATGATATCCATCATGATAGTGAAGATGATAGTTGTAAAGTCATCATTTTACAACATCAATCAGATACAAGTGATCATTACTGAAAAGTCATCACCTATCAACAATGTTCATAGGTGCCCATAAAGTCATGGAGTCACACACATGACAATAAAAAGTTTATACATTAAACATCTTTTACATATTAGTACAAATAAAGAGTAATTGAGACTCAATCTCAAATTCAATTTACATTTTCAACCATATCAAGTTTATCTTGAAAGTGTTCAACCTTTGACCTGGAGAGTGGCTTGGTGAGAATCTGATGTTTGATCACTTGTACTAATATACTCCAACTGGATCACATTCCTTTCAACCATTTCTCTAACACAGTGATAAGGAATCTCAATGTTTTTTTTATCTATCATCAAATAATGGATTTAGTGAAAGATTAATACAACTCTGATTGTCACAATGGATAAAAGTAGGATTTAAGGGTTGACCAAAAGTCCTACTAAGAATTTTCTAAGCCACACAACTTCTCTTTCTCCCACGGAGGCTGAAATGTACTCTGCTTCTATAGAGCTCTGTGCGATTGAGGATTGTTTCCTACTGATCCATGAGATCATTACAAATCCCAAATTGAAGCAATATCCTGATGTACTTTTTCTGTCAACCACACTTCCATCCCAATCTAAATCAGTGTAATAATGTAGATCTAGGTCAACATGTTTGTATCTAAGACCATATCAAATTATGCCTCGAAGGTATCTTAGAATGTGTTTTACTACAACAAGATGTATCTCCTTTGGTTCACACATGAACTGGCTAAGTGCATTTATTGTATAACAAATATCAGGTCTGGTGTTGAACAAATACATCAATGATCCTATTATCTATTTGTAGAGGGTGGGATCTGCAAATTCTGAGTCTGCTATTGCTTCCTTCAAATTATGTAATTTTGCTTCTATTTGTGTAGACATGGGTCTACACTCCAAAATTCCAAACCTCTTCAGAATATCAATTGTATACTTTCCTTGACTTAAATTGATGCCATCTAATTGTTGTAAAAATTCTAACCCAAGAAAGTAATGTAGAATACCTAAATCCTTCATGTCAAATTCTGAAGCTAAGTCCTTTTTACACTGGGTGATTAAGTGATCTTCTCTTGTGATTAGTAAAGGATCAAGAAATAAAATAAGAATCACCATGTCACCTTTTATTACCTTAAAATAGAGATTAGGACCTGCATCATTCTTGGTAAACCGTAGTCCCAAGAGGTAGTGATCAATCCTTTCACACCAAGCTCTAGCGGTCTATTTGAGTCCATACAATGCCTTATTTAATCTGCATACATGTGATTCATCATTCTGTATAACAAACCCTTCAGGTTGCTCAAGATATACTTCTTCTTCAATAGTACCATTTAGGAAAGCTATCTTCACATCCATTTGATGGATCTTCCATACCTTTGATGCTACAATGGAAAATACAAATCAGATTTATGTATATTGGGCAATAGGGACAAAAGTATCTTCATAATCAATACCTTTCTTTTGTGAGAAACCTCTGGAAACAAACCGAGCTTTGTGTTTTTCAATACTTCCATTTGCAACATGTTTGATTTTGAAGAGCCATTTTGAGGATACCACATATTTTCCTTTGGGCCTTGGTACGATGTTCCATACATCATTTTTTTTGCAATTGATTGATACTCTTTTGACATGGAATCTTTCCACACTTGATGTTTTAAAGCTTCTTCGACATATGAAGGTTCTGCATTAATGATCTCACTCATCAAGGCAAATAACTAGAAAATATTTGAGCTCTTTTTATCTTCCTAAAGGTTCTCATTGGAGATGCATAATTTTTGGTTTCCTTAATCATTTTCCTAGCCTAAGGTGGTTCCTTTTGACTTACATTGCTAGGTTATTCTAATGGAGTAATTTGAATTTCATTTTCAACCTCTACATGAGTCTCCCTATGAATCTCAAGAGTATGATTCTCTTCTATTTTTTAGGAGGATCTTGATTTTCTATCTCATGAGAGATTTTGGATCTACTAAAAGCAATGTCTTCCTCAAATATGACATCTTTTCTAAGTTCAATTAATCTTTGTCTAGGTGTGTATATTCCTTAGGCCTTAGATGTTTCACTACAGCCTTCAAATTTTCCTTTCCTGCCTATGGGTTCTAATTTTTATCTTTTCTCTAGGCACATGAATGTATATAGGATAACCAAAGATTCTTAGATGACTTATATTAGGTTTGATTCTAGTGAATTATTCTTCAATGGATTTTTTGTCTAGAAGTGAGTGAGGACATCTATTTTAAATATATATAGTTGTTGTAGAGGCTTCAGCCCAAAATGAAGTTTCAATGTTTTGATCATACATCATGGCCCTAAAAAATTCTACTATAGTCCTATTATTTATTTCAACCACCCCATTTTATTGGGGATTATAGGGTCTAATGAACTCCCCCTTAATCCCAATAATTACACAAAATTCTTTAAGGATGTCTGAAGTGTATTCTCCCATTGTTTTTCCTTAGGATTTTTATCTTCTCCCTTGACGAGTTTCCTACAAGAGCTTTGAATTCTTTGAACCTTGCAAGAATTTATTCAGACTCTTTACATTTGAGAAAATAGATCTAAGTTTTCCTAGAGAAGTCATCTATAAATATAACATAGTCCAGAAATCTTCCTATAGAGGGTACAAACACAGGTCCACATAAATAAGAATGAATTAATTTTAATACATCTTTAGATTTCTGTTACTATTTTGAAAATTTCCCTTTGTGTTCTTTCCTAGGGTACAACCCTTGCAAGTTTCTTCATGATTTTGATTTAACTTGGGTAATCCAATCACCATTTTCTATATGGATGGTAGAGCATGAAAATAGAGATGCCCTAATCTTCTATGCCATATCTCATTTGAATTTGAAATGTCATGAATTAGGGCTTGTGTGTGAGTAGTGCATAGTTTGTAGAGACATCCATGACTAAATCCTATGGTGTGAGGCTTATTGATTATAGATTTATCAGGCCATGCTAAGAATTTACCTTCCATAAAAGGTATCCTATACCCTTTGTCTTCAAGTTTAGAAATGGATCAAGGATCCTCTTTATCCCAGGCACAAATCATACTCCTATGAGTTGGAGTGATCTTCCCAACTTCAAATTTATGGTACAGGTTCCAATCCCTCTAACATGGTAGTTTGAGTCATCCCCAATAGTTACTTCCTCATAAGAATTCTGCACAAAGGTGTCTAGATGTTCCTTGAATCCTATGATGTGATGTGATGCTCCACTATAATTCACCCAAGTGTTGAGGCTGTTGGAACCTTGGATTGACAAATTAGAATAGAAAACTAACTTCTTAGAATCATCTTCTATGTTATCTTTTCTCACTTCAATAATGAAGGCTTGTTTTTTTATCCTATTTAGACACATCATGACATACTGTCCAAATTTATCACATCTAAAACATTGCACATGTGACATGTCTCTCCTTTTATTGGGGCATCCTTTTCCATTTGTACCTTTGTCCTTCTTGTATTTGAAGTTCTTCTTCCCTTTCTTGTGAGCTTGGGAGTTTAACACATGGATATATTCATTTGTAGTGTTTTGAGTAATCCCCCTGGTAGTCAATCTGGATTCTTCTTGAATACAATATGTTTTTAATCGATCAAACTTTGGGAACATTGAACGTGCATATATTCCCTAAATAAATGATTCTGATAATTTTGGGAGTCCATTAAGGTCTATCATTGCTAACTCTTTATCATCTATTTGATGACCAATGGTGGATAACTGGTCCCTTAGTTCTGTGATCCTCATAAAGTATGACATGATTGTCCCTCCATTATTCATCTTCACATGATGAAGTTGAGTTTTCAATTTGAGTGCTCTACTAGTATTATTGATCTCATACATATTTTATATAGCTTTGAACATGTGATATGCAGTGTCATATTTTGAAATAGTTGGAACTATGTGATCTCTACTGCATCCACTATTATTTTCATAGCTTTTCAATTGTTTTTGTTACATTGAATTTTCTCAACATCATCATTTGGTTCTGGTATATTCCCTTTCACGAATGAGTCTAATTCACTCTCCCTCAAGGTGAGCATAATTATGAACTTCCATAAGAAAAAGTTGGAGGCTCCTTCAAGAGGATCTTCAAATCTGACTCCGCTTTCCATTATGAAGAAATGAATGTGATTATTTTGATAACCAATTTATAGTTTTAATCAATCTAATATCTTCAATCTAATCAGATCTTCCTTAGGTTGGCTCTGATACCATGTTAAAGTATGATTATATTGCAAGTAGATAGAGAATAGATGTAATTTTAATTTTATTCCCCCTTGATTTATATACTCTCTAACTAATTTATCTTTTACAGGTTGCTGTAATAAGAGAAGATAATATTTTCACAATATACATGTTCAAATGTTGAGTATGATGATGCCTCTATTTCTGAATAGTACTTGATGTATATTGTTGAATATTAGTTTTCAGATCAACTCTAATAGATATGTATTTTTGATGTATATACTTTATAAATGTTTATACAACTCCAAGTATTGTTGATTATGAACCAATGTATTAGACTTGCACTTTTTATTTCTCTACTTGTCTTCATCGATCATAATCAACAACTACATATATGAGATAAATGGTGTATGTTTGTGGAGAGACATGTATCCACATGTGTGGAGACATTCCTCTCCATAAGAATATACCATCACACCCCTTCAGCATAATTATCGATTACATTAATTGATATTCTTATGCACCGATTCATATATGATAACACATATTCGTTAATACACAATCGATTTAACATAATCGGTATTGTTAATAATGATATCGGTGAAAGAAAGTTATAATCAATATATGATTATTGATTTATGACCATGATTATCATATAAATAATATTTATATGATTTCTCATAAATGATGAAGATCAGAATATAATTGGTACTCAAAATAATGATATCGAGCATGATTAATTTGGATAGTATTATCAATCATTCATAGATCAATTAATATGGAGCTAATGGAATTTTTTTTTGATCAATTTGATCAAATTTTTATCATATTAGCAATATGATTAGAAATTCTATATTCACAATTTTTGTATGTGTGTGTGTGTGTGTGTGTGTCTATATATATATATATATATGTACAAGATTGATGCAGTGCAAGGCAGGAGAATCCCCGATGGAGATGTCCTAGCCCCCAGCAAATAACCACACAATAGAATATGATAACAATATAGAGATATAGATCCACACAATGCCAATACTCATAATAGAATCATCATATCTCCATCCAACATGCCCGACTGTAAGGCCTTCCGGGTTACAGCCAAATACAATGAAATTACAATAGAAACTCCATAAGATCTCACAAGATCCAAATGAAACCCTAGCTAGCCCAGATCCACACACTGGAAGGAACACCCAAGGAAGATCTAAACTTTTTCTCGCAAGCCCACCAAGCAATCTCCTTGTTTCCCAAGCCGCAGCCACTAGCTCCTCTCAAATCTTGTTCCACAACCACCTCCTCTTCTCCCAAGTGGATGAATAATCCTAGCTAGTCTAGATACACACACTGGTAGGAGCCCCCAAGGAAGATCTAAACTTGTGCTCGCAAGTCCACCAAGCAATCCCCTTGTCCCCCAAGCCACAACCACTAGCTCTTCTCAAAACTTGCTCCTCTACCTCTTCCTCTTCTCTAGGATGAATGAATAATGACTAAAGACTTCCCCCACAACCCCTAATTATACCAATCTAAGGCATAGGTCGGCCCTGAACATAAATTAAATACAAATACCGAAATTAAATGCCACAAGTCGGCCAACAACAATAATTAAATGCCCAAAATAGATGTCTTAGTAAAATCATGATATCTCCTAGCTCTGGATGAATTAGAACTTGTGCTTCAAATCGTAGGTGGAAATATAGGCCCTATTCAATCCTTGAAATTTTCAGCTTCTAAATCTTTTTGGAAAATTACTTATACGGCCTATAATAGGCACCAAATTCCTAAGCAAGGCCGAGCTCCTCCCGGTCCATGCCAAGCAACCAAGACCATGCCAAGTTCCATTAAATACATCAAAACCAATTACCAAAGACCCAAGTAGGTCCAC
>MU228503.1:912868-953561 GCA_018584345.1 Thuja plicata
TATATAGATATATATATATATATATATAGATATATATACACACACACACACACACACACACTTAGTGGACTTTCTCTCTATCGGTTATATTATCTTTATCCTACAAACTCTTTGTAGTATAATTCAAGGACTACCTAATTTAGGACAA
This sequence comes from Thuja plicata, assembly GCA_018584345.1. Taxonomy (NCBI): domain Eukaryota; kingdom Viridiplantae; phylum Streptophyta; class Pinopsida; order Cupressales; family Cupressaceae; genus Thuja; species Thuja plicata. The sequence continues at coordinate 913,017 of MU228503.1, forward strand.
TTCCTGCTCCATGGTATGTAATTTTGGAGAATACATCTCCTTTTCCTTAACAACTACCAACTTGACTCTATTTAGTTCCTCACAGACCTTTGCCAATTTGTTTCTTTTTTTTTCAAGATCCGTAGAGGTTTTCTCCTATAGGTCCTTTTGGCGACTTGTAATATCTTTTTCAAGGGCCTTGATATGTACCTTATAATTGTACACAATATTTTTTTCATTATTTAGATATTTTTTCTTTATTTTCTAGCTTCTAGGTAAGCTTCAAGTAATCATAAAATACCACCCTCTGAGACTCTTCCATCTATAATCACCTAAAAATGGTCACATAAACCCTAGACCCCCAATCTCAATAATTAATCAAGAAACCCTAATCTTGATTATTCTAAGTCCTAAATCAAACATGCAATTCATCAAAATCAAACTGATCTGACCTAAACCCTAGGTCCTAATCAATCATCGCACTTGATTAATTAATTAATTCCTAAAATCACATTACATTGGCAAATAAACTTTATACTATTATTTAATTGATATTCTGATATATTAATTAAATAAGAATTACAAAATTGTCAATTAAAAAAAAAAGGAATTAAATTAATTATAAAAAACATAAATGTGCATTCAAAATAAATTAATTTATTAAAAATGCTGTTATGCCCTACATACCCGTCCCTACATTTTGTGTGCAAAATGTTGGGTCCCCTCTTTTCACTTTTGGCTCTTACCTTGTTTTCCTTGTCTTTTGTTCTCTTTGTTTCTTTCTTTGTGTTTTCCCTCCCGGGGAGGTTTATTTTCTTTCTGCCTTGTGTATTTCGTGTCTCCAGGACCCAGTCATGGAGTTGGTTCTTTCCAGAGCCGTATTCCAGACTCCGAGATTCTCCGCCACGATGTCTTCTCCTTGCAAGAAAGTATGGTGACTTGGAATCCCCGGGCCCGGAGTCCAGAGGTTTGCCTGTTCTGGAGTTTGCAGGAAAAGAGAAGTAACTTGATTTTACCTTGGGTATAAATAGAAATTACATGCCACTTTTATAGTCACCGTGATTAAAACACTTGTGCATTCAGAGCGATTCTTAGGAAACCAAATTGCGATTAAGCTGTGATTACTCTGTGCTTAGTGAGTTGTTACCAGTTGCTTCGACGTGCTTGTTCATGGTTGTTTGAAGGTAGAACCTATTATGGGAGTGCTCCTGGTGTTCTCTTTCCCTGCCCTTCTTCGGATTTCAAGTAGGCTCTCTAGTTTCTATTTGTTTTTGTGTTGTCCTTGTTTTCCTTCCCTGCTCTTTGGTCTTTGCTGGTTCTGCTAGTTGTGTGTTTAATGTTTTGCTTTGGGTTCTGCCACCCGTTGGTGGGTTGGCTATGCTAAAAGGTTGTTCGCCTTCTGCGTAGTTGTAGATTAAATGTCAATAGTGTACATTGTTTCAGTCTGGTTCATGTATATATGCGTTTGGTTGTATAAATTTGTAAAAATCTGTAAATGCTGTGTATTTTCTATATATCACATATATATATGTTTTGGCTCTTTATGTTTGTGTATATACCTTATATATCCTTCTGAGCTCGTGAGCCCATCGCACTCCATCACTGCATTTTTGTCCATGATACCGAGCTCATTGAGACAAAGTTTCCACGGTTTGAACTTGGCACCTCACTGGTTCAAGCCATGGAGGCTTTCTCTCTCCTCCGTCTCATCACCTTAATGGTGGGATTAATTTCCCATGAGCAGGAATTCAAAACTGTGTCCCATCTGGCATTTATTTTACCCTGTGTCATCCCACTTGTCTCCATTAATGCCTTTATGTTGCCTGCCACCTGACCACGTGCCAACCCATGTCAGCCAAAAATAGTTTCTTACTGGTCACATCATCACGACAATGACTAGATTATCTGGGATCTGGGCCCTAAGTAATTGCTTGTCCTGTGTCTCCCCCTTTGTCATTTGGTTCGATTTCCCTAGAGTTTTATTCATGTTTATTACAAGTATCTCAGAACTTTTGATGTATGCTAACGCTTGTTGAACAAATGCAGGGTGATGACAATTTCCATGGAATTCTAATATTCTTTATATATATCATGTTCTAATGGTTCTTCAGTCTTGCAGGTTGCGGATGAGTTGATCGAAGATGTCTGAAGTGATCACCCCTCCTTCCAGCCCAGAGCTGCCTACCACTTCCACCCGAGAGGCCACCAAGACTAAGGCTGAGAGGTTATTGGAAAAGCTTCCCTTGACCTCTAAATATCCCAAGGATGGTGTCATTAAGGGATCAAAAATTGAGTCCAGAGTTTAGGAGATAACAAACGCAGGGCTTGGACCTTGGGTGGAAATGCAAGGCTTGATCCAAGCCATCTATAAACTAAGGGCCACTGGAGATAACCTGGAAACTTAGATTGCTGCCTCTGGTATTATTAAGGTAGCTAACTTCCCCTGTTCGGTGCAATCACCAGAGTTAATACTCCAATTGGCAACACTATACAACTCACCGACATGGACTGTCCTACTTTCAGATCCTTGACCGCTATAGTACCTAGCAACCATTGTCACCTTGGACGCAGAAAATTTTTCTTTGGGGCTGGGGGATCCCATAGTTTAATGGATCCATTATTCAGAATCAACTCCAGACATTACAGGAGTTCGAGGGTGCTGAGATTATTTCCTGGCAGCATATCAATAGCCACTGGCTAAAAGTGCCAAAGAGGGATTACAAAAGAATGAAGTTGGAAATTCCCTATGGGGAGTTCAAAGAGCCCATCTAAGCGGGCATTGTATTTCTATGCAGGATTTTTAGATTTCCCCATGCCCAGGATTTCTCAGCATGGATGTACTACTTTCTGTACTACATCACCACTCGCAGTCAGAATTTCAACTGGGTGGCCCTCATATCCAATCACAAAGATAAATAGCTGAAGAGCGTGGCCCAAAATTCTAAATTTTATATGACATCATATGTGCTATGGGAACTAGCACAACAAAGACTAGATTTTATGGGTTTGGGAACAGTTTCAGACCTTAGAAACAAGCCAGGCCAAATGGCACCATGGGACCATTGTCCCCAAGTACAATGGGAACTCAGTTTCCCAAATTTCTACTGGGTAAACAATGCCTTCATTTACAACAACATTCTAACACTTACTCAGGATTTTGGGTACCGACTCTCATAGGCGGTGATGACTCTGGTCAGCTCCTATGATCGCTATTTCATCTATTTCTGACATCACACCTATATTTGGGTGACAGGATTCAACTAGAAGCCCCATCTTTTTCCCCAGTATTGCAGGGAAAAATTATTCTTTTGGAATTCTACCGGTAGATGATGGATCTGCACACCTTCTTCACATTGAAGAAGGTCATCAACGTTTCATTCCTGTTCTCTTACAGGAATTATACATGCAGCCTTGCTGCAGCCTAGGAGGTGGACAATGAATTGAATAAGTTGGGGCTGGTGGAATTCCACTATGCCTGAAAAAATTACAATCCCCTCGGCAAGATTGCCACAGCACTACCTCGGGCGTCCCAACCGCATGAAGAGGATATTGAAGAATTATAGGTAGAATGCCAAGATAATTTTTATCTCTGGGCCCAACAGCACACATGGATGAGCAAAGGACTCATTGAAGCACTCGACCTTTAGACTTTCCTGAAGGGTTTCAAAGATGACGAGTCGTTGGAAGATCCAACATATAAAGGACAAGGGCTAGATAAGTTAGATCTTCCTCCGGTGGATTGGGCCACCCCTAAGGACCTAAAAATTGAAGGGGTATATCACCTCATTATAGAGGCAAGCCACCATTATTTCACCCGGGCATGTCCAAAGAGCACCCAAAAGAAGCCAACAATCAAGTGGGCCATTCCCTCTTTAGCCGGTGTCGGACCTTCTTCATCGTCTGTGACCGCTGAACCCAGCACAAGTAAAGGAAAAGAGAAAGAGGGTGTCCTGGTTCCCAAAGTGCCTCCACAAGTCCCCACCCTTCTAATGACACAAATACATCAAAAAATGGAGGCATCAAAGCTGGCTAGCCAGTGAATAAGTATGCAGGTATCTTCCGGCCTCCTTGTGGCTCCAATGGAATCTGCTCACCCGGTGGGATCCCCATCGTTGGTGGCCATGATGAGCAGATAGACTTTCACTGAGGTGGAGTCTACTAGTATTCTAGACACTGAGGCTCCACTGGTAAGGAGGAAAAAGAAAAAGGTGCCCCCAACACCAAGCACAGTTGCCAGTCCCGGTATGCTGGAGATGCCCCCATTAGATGTCAGTTTAGATTCTCCTGAACTAGAAGATATTTCAGACTCCTCACCCTCGCATGATGATTTTGACAACACCTTCTCGGCAGAGGAGCTCATGGAGATTCAGTAGGGTATAGCTCATGCGGTGGAGCAGATCGCTGCTCAGGACAAGGAGGAGGTCCCCATAGAAAAGGAAGTCCTATGAGAAAAGGATACATCAAAGAAATAGGCTTAGGAAGAAATGCAAATAGGGCCTAAGTAGGTGAAGATACTAGTCCATGAGACTGAAGATACACCGAGGCAACAAGTGGATGAGAAACTTATGGTCAGGGAACCCAGACCCACAGGAACAACCGTACCCCCAACCATCATGCTCCAAACGCCTTTGGTTACTCTAAGGGATCAAGTGCCCCGAAGTACATTCGGAGAGGTAGTAATGATGACTGCCTTGCTAAATTTTGGCCAGAGGCCTCACCCACCTCCAGAGGATGTTTCGGTGGAGGAGAATGCTCCAACAAATGAGGCCAATGAGGCCCAAAAAAAATAACCACAGGTGGATCAAGAGGTCCGAAGTAATGAAAATGTAGAGATAGTTGACACTAGGAGGGATGAGGCCCCTAAAAATATAGATGAGATTGAGATCGGAGAAAAGGCTCTAGATGATACAATAGAAGATACTAGTATGGTAGAAAACGTTGAAGGTTCCAGAGAATAGGAAAAAGAAAAGGAACAAGAACAGAAGGAAATGGAACAAGAGGTGGAGAAAGAGCCCAAAAATAATGTACACTCTGGGAATGTGCCACAAGATTCTGAAAGGAATCCTAATGAATAGGTCTTAATGGTAAAGCCACCCTAGCTGCCCCAATGGATGGTGGAATCAAAGAAAAGGAAGATCCCGATGATGACCTCAGGCGCTATGCTCTTGTTGGCCGAGATGATGGCCAGGAATGCAAAGGCTAAAAAGCCCAAGAAAGCGTAGATCATCCATACTCTCTAGACTAATCTAGCAGGTAGTGTAGTTGTGGTTATCGTAACACACCCACCAAATGTAGAAGAAAAAGAAAGGCCCAAAGATTTCAACATAGGAGAAGTAGAATTGGGGAGGAGAGATAAACAGGGTGAGCTGGATCTATTGAAGGAAGCCACCAAGGTAATAGAGGCCAGATACATCAAACAAGGCCAGAAGCTAAAGGAGTAAAGAGAAACAAATGCCAATCTCCTCACGCTTCTGGCAAAACTTTCACAACCTCTGTCTGAGGTCCACCACAGAACCCCTTCTTCTGAATTTCCACTTTCACAAGGTGACGTGGAATCTCTGTGAATTATGAAGAGGAAAGCACAAGCTATAGATGGGTGGGCCGTTGAGCAAGTGATCACTATAAGACAATTTCTGGCGGTGTCCCTCCCGGACCTTTATCGGGTTGATTCTCTTCTTAGCCAGGCAAAGGGCTCTGCTATCATATGGGAGCAAGATCTAGTGAAGTATGAAAAATGGAAGGCCGGGCTGGAAGAGATCCACAACATAGGCAAAGAAGTCACCACGGAAGCGGGAATTTTGGGAGATGAGTCATATGGCTCCCTCCAGGCCTAGTACTCTAGACTTGTCCTCAGGGGTGAGGTATGCAAGGAATTGGTTAAGGCCTTGAAAGAGAAAGTGACAGCCACCAAATACCCCATGGGTCTGTTTAAAGCATTCATGGTTGGAGTATTGCAAGTTGATCTCTTCACCACTAGGACATGTACCCTAGAGGACTAAGTCCTCAGAAAGTTTGACAAATGGATGGAGTCCCTATATCCGCCTGCTAGAGATTTTGACCAGGGCAGGATATCCAGATTGTTAATGACAATGATCCAATCACATGATGCCATCAAGATGGTGGATGAATTCTGTAGTGGGGCTGGAGAGGTTGAGGAAGCATTAGAGGCTGTCTGTAGGTGGTGGAATAGCATAAAAGATGTGGATGAAGCGAGCATAGGCCAAGTATTGGAAGCTTGGGAAAAATCATAAGTAATAAAAGTTCTTTGGAGCCTGGAGAATCTCATCACGAGATGTATTTTTTTATTCATTCATTATTTCAGAACATAAGTTCCTAGATCCTAGAGTTCTAGATCCTACCATTTTGTATTCTTTAAGTGACCCATGTCCCGATTGCCAAGGCCGAGCGGTCACTTTCAAGGTAGTTAATAAAGGTTGTCAGAAGATAGGTAACCACAACAAGGCACATCAACCTGAAAAGAGGGTTCTGATAGATGGTCTTCCCAAGGCACCGCTTCAACACTACACTTGGCGCATCAGAGACAGTGAGCCACCCTCCCATTTATAAGGCATGTAGCCTCAATCCCTGGGGGATTGGATTTCTTCTCCTCTTCTACTAGCTCTCTTCTCGAGGCTGATTCTTCCACTCCTCTTTTATTGTCTTATTCCTCTGACATGACAGACCTTTTTTGTCTCAAGGTCTTTTGTAACGTGGCATAGGTAGTACCAGCCACCGAAAATAATATTATATTGTAAAGTGTAAAATGGGTTAGGTTAAGTTTTAGGTCAAGTGATGTGTATAAATGACAAGTCTGGCCTCATTCCAAGGGTCGACGAAATTGATGATTTTGCAGTCCATAGTTAATAGAAATTTGGTTTTCTTAGTTCTTATTTGCAGAGCTCAATGCTCCATAGTTTCTAAGCTTTCAGTAGTTAAATTCTCCCTTGGAGCCACCATTGTACCATGCACCAGTGCTTGCTGGAAGAGATGTTAATGAAGAAGGAAGAGTTCTCTCAATGACATTGTTAGCATTCTGTCTTTTGGGTTAACAATATTTTATGCTTTGTGTTCTTCATGTCCTTTACTCTAGTACTTAAAGTAGATTAACGACCTTGTTTCCTTTGCTACTGATAAAATATGAGCTGATGGTCTTGTATTTTTTTGGTATTTAGTGTAGTGTATTAGAGCATTGTTAATGTTTTGAATGTTTGGTATAACTATAGGTAGATGAAATCTTTCTAACTCTGTAGTATCTTTTAAAGTTTATTTGTTAAGTAAATGCACGCTTGCAAGAGACCCCACTCACTTGAATCCCCAAAGAAGAAAAGTTAAGGTAACCAACTATCCCCCTCAAACAAAATAGTCACATTTCCCAACTGAGCCCTGCACTATCGAGACCCGACTCTCACGTGCTTAGAGGCCCTGGGAATCTCATTTCCCCAGACAACCTTTACAAGAAAAGTTGGCAAGTACCCCGGTACCCGATGACAACTTACCTCTGTTGGTGGACCCGGTCACAAAGTCCCATCCATAAAATCTGGTGCTAGAAGGAGGGCATGAACTCATCCCCCTTTGAGGATTCAAATTTTACACTGCCCAAGGGTTCCCCAAGCCATAGTTTTAGGAGTCAAGCCTTCAGTGGGATTAGATCATTTTCACTAGTAAGATTTGAAAGAATCCTTAGATCAACTCCCAATCCCAAATGGTTTGTTGAAATTGAGCCTCCTGCTCAAAAGAAATAGACCCCAAAAGTCAAGTCAGCCACCATTGTCTAGGGATCTAGCATACCACATAATACCCAAGTCCCCCAGATGATCTTGGGAACTAGTGCTCAACCCAGTCAAAATCCAACTCCCCCAATGGCTGCATATTTTGGAAATATTGGGTCTCCAATGGGAACTTTTCCAGGTGCAACCAACAATTTACCTTCACACCCAGAAAAGAGCTATCCCTGATATGAGCACTTAGGCTCATGAACCGTAGAAGAGCATCTATAGGCATACAAAGATGCCATGAATTGACACCAGATCCAACATCAAGACATTGTGACTTGGATGTTCCCTCCATCCCTGGGATAGAATGAACTAAACTCGTACCTTAACCTTCCTGCCAACTCCATCAATAGTTGACAGGACATGGAGGACACCTTCCTGGCTACCTTCTGTGTACATGTGGACCCAACATGGTCCCATAGCCAGTTCATTTCTATCAGGAAGGAACCGATTGAACCTCTTGCAACTTTCAATCACTGGTTCCAATGAGCCTTGAAACGGTGCACGGGTCCCTTCATCCCATCCATGGAGGTGACTATCTAGACCTATCTCAACATGATGGACCCCTTTATTGCCACTCTCCTCTAGAGAAAAACTACCCTGGGCGACCGAGATACTTTGGTGAAGGTTTACAACCTAGCCTTAGAACTTTCCTGTGGCCTTAAAAAATCCCTTGGCAAGATTGGGCAGAGCACGCCATTTAACATGATACCTGATGGAACTTCTTATGCCAGGGCATATAACCCCAATTAGGCAATGGGATCCCCTACAATAGCCATGAATCCCCCACCATGACCGATAGACCAGTAGGCCCAGTACGTATATCCATCTCAGACCTAGACAATATCAGGTCTGGAATCTTTTCCCTGGAACCAGCCATAGAAAATGCAACAACCACAGACACAAATGCCCAGAGTGCCTTTCTTCTAGTCATCTACAGCTGGAGGATTGCTTCCCTCAACTCCAAAAAATACTGCTGCTTTCCTAGGGAAACAACTATAACAACCGTCACATTATGACATGAACACCCAGTTGACCGTCGAGGTTGAATCCCTCCAACGAATATTGTCCACCCTGACTATGGACATGGGTCAACTGAAGGTGGGGTCTTACACACCTCAAATTCCAATTCCCAGAGAGGGAATATTTTCTCTGGCCAATGAAATAACAATGCCGGAGGAAGATACTACAACAACGGGCCTTGACCCAACCAACAACAATGGAATAATAATGCCAATGTTGGAGGCCCACCTCTGAACCAAAACACCAACTAGGGTGGTGCTGGACCGTCCCATTTAATGCCAATCATAGACTTGACACATGATCTCACAATGAGGTGAACTGTGCCATGCTAGAGAAAGTCATCATGATTTACTAACCAGACAGACAACAAGCTTATAATCCTACTCCCCTAGAACCTCCTATACAAGAGCCCACTCACGGTGCCTTCGTCTATGAGACCATCTTCTTTGGGACTGTCGTAGAATATGAAGAGGAACACGAACTATAGGGGTTCTTTGATGAATCTATTCTGGCCTTTGAGGCTAATGCCTTCACCAACCCACAGGCTCCCTACAACATTCAGAGTCAGGATAGTAAAGGGCCATTTTATGCACCTACACCTCCCAAGGACACTCCTCCATGGGACAACACAACCGATCGGTCTGTCCCTCCAAAAGGTTCTAGCTCTAACCAAGCTAAGGACCTGGTTGAGGGAAGCCACCACTTCCTGGGAGGAAGGTTTGACATCATGAAGGCATTAGTACAAACCACCATGTCCATGACCTTGATGGAGGTTTTTCTGAATTGTCCTGAGCAGAAGAATTCCCTTCTGAAACTCTTGGGAAACCTGGAAGTTGTCAGTCGTCCACCCAAGACTGTCTCCTTTGAGGATGCCAACATGGCTATCTTCTAGGGAAACACTAAAGATCCTCCCAACCTGCTAGGTTGGAACATACAAGGAAAGAATATACACAACTACTTATTAGATTCCAGAGCTTCAGGCAACATCATGCCTTTATCCATATGCTAGAAGCTCAGATTCTGACCCACCCCATCTAACAGTACAGTAATACAATTGGATAAGCCTGTTGTAAAAATGGTGGGTAAACTAAAGAATGTTTAGATTCAACTCATCCAGGACGCCAGGATAGCCAGCACAATTGACATCCAAGTGGTGGACATCCTAGAGACTTACGGGATGTTGCTAAGTTGGAATTGGTCCAAAACCCTGAACGGGTACTTTTTGATTGACTTGTCCCACTTGTGGCTCCCCTAGGAAGGAGAATCTAACAAGATCTAGGTTGAAAGTGAACCCCAGATGAGACAGGCCCTCACCAAAGTTGGGAGGATAAATGAGGTCCTATTCTCTGAGACTTCCCCTACGGTGTACCAACACCTTGAGATCTTAACATTTGATTTCACCATCAGGGAGGATCCCATAATTCTGCAGAGAACCCAGGACCTAGAAGAAAAATTGAGGGTTGAGGTTAACTCTCATGGTCCCGCAGTGACCCCTGCCACACTCTTGTTTGGCACTTGGTGCCGGGTGCATTATTAAAAACATTTAGAGCTATAGTGTGAGCCTTGTCTTTCCACTGCTACCTGACACATTAATGCCCTCTAGAAGAAAGAACATGCAGCTGATTTCCCAGAACCCAGTGTTCCTACTGGAAGTGCCTCTTCGGTGCCACCTATCTAGGGATCCCAATCACAAACCCCTCGGGTGACATACCTCACCCATGTACCATCAACATCAGAAGAAACTCCTCCCTACCCTCCCAAAAAAAATCCAAAGACAAGTTTGTATTCCTAGCCCCAGACAACAAACAACGATTTGTGGACCCTTAAGTTCAATGGGTCCCGATCCAAACAAGGCTGTAGGGCCAGAGTAGAATTAATCAACCTGTGGGGAAAATCATTTCTCATGTCCTACATGCTACAGTTCAACTACACAAACAACATCACGAAGTACGAGGCTTTGGTTCTTGGGATCCTATTTGCACTAAGGAAAGGAATCAATTGCCTCTGGGCCCTGGGTGATTCAGAGTTGATTGTCAAACAAGTCTGGAGGCAATACATCTATCATGATAAAAGGCTGCTGCATACCACAACCAAGCATGGAGCCTTATTAAGGATTTTGATTCCTTTGGCATCGATCTTATTCCCTGGAGATAGAACTATGTCCTGGATGCCCTTGCTGTTCTCGCCAGTACACTTGAGCCCATGGCCGACTCATGACTCCAGAGATTTTTTGTTGAGATGATCCCCACCCCGTCCATTCTAGATAATGTCACCCATTTTCAGGTCTTTGAGGAATATCAACATATCCTGGCCTTCATGGCCAATGTTGGTGTCTTTGAGGACCATATAGTGGAAGAAAGAGATCACGATGACATTGGGCAGGGTGATGAGGATGGTGGGATCATGGACCTACCAACCAACACCATCCTAAAGGGGATGATTGTGCTTGAATGAATCTTTGACTCAGACCCTTGGGGCCAAGAAAAGATATCATCCTCCTCTGAGGGAGGGAAATTTGAGAAGGTGAACATCGGCCATCTCGGTGAAGAGAAAATGATACACATTGGCACCTCCTACTCCCCTGAGGAGAAGGAGAAGATTCTCACGGTTCTCTGAGAATACATTGATGTGATCACATGGGGGTATGAGGATCTGAAGACATATGATACATCCATCATGACCCATACCATCCCACTCAAACCTAATTCTAAGCCTTTCTAGCAAAAGCAGCGACCGGTCAACCCGCTGATCAAACCCCTGATTCACTAGGAGGTTCATAAACTATTTTCAACCCAGGTAATCTTCCCAATCTGACATACTATGTGGGTGGCCAACCTAGTCCCTGTGAGGACGAAAATAGGTGAAATCTTCCTTTGCGTGGATTTTCAAAATTTGAACAAAGCCTCCAAGAAAGACAATCACCCTCTCCCCCCATTGGATGAGGTGTTACAAATCATGAATGGATCACAAATGATGTCCTTCTTGGATGGGTACTCCGGATATAACCAAGTCATGGTTAAATTTGAGGATAGGGACAAAATGATGTTTACCACCAAGTGGGGAACATTTGCATACTGGAGGATTCCCTTTGGCTTGATTAATGCAGGGGCCACATTTCAAAAGGCTATGGACATTGTGTTTGAGGGCCTTTTGAACCGGTGTATAATCATCTACATGGATGATTTGACCATCTTTTCTTGAGACAGGCGTGACCATTCTGCCCACCTCACCCAGATTTGCGAGAGATGTCACTGGTATGGAATATCCCTCAACCCTAAGAAATGCATATTCGAGGTCACTGAAGGGAAGTTTCTCAGGCATATTATCTCCGAGAAGGGTATATCCATCCACCATGAGAGAGTTGAAGCACTGATAAACCTACAAATGCCCGGTAGCAAGAAGAAAATGCGATCTTTCTTCAGAAAGATCAACTTTGTCTGGCGTTTCATCACTAGATTCGTTGAGATCATAAAACCACTAAATGAAATGATGAAAAAGGATACCAAAATTGAGTGGAGTCTTGAAGCAAAGTGGGCATTCACCCAAATTAAACAAATGATAACAGAGGCACCAGTTCTGGCTAGCCTAGACTATTCCCTCCCTTTTTATATTTATTCCTTTGCTTCATCACATTCTACCATGGTAGTATTGACCCAAAAGGTTAAAGGGGAAGAATGAACAACAACTATCATGAGGTACCCCTTCAAGAACACTAAAGTCTGGTACTCATCCTTGGAAAATTAGGCCTTTACTCTTGTTCACGCCATGAATAAATTCTAGCATTATATTCTTTGGAGCAAGGTGCATGCTATCATCCTGGACTGGGCAGTGAAATCTCTGTTGATGCTGAGTGAATTGGGTGAAAGATGGGGGAAATGGATGGCCATCTTCCAGGAATACAATTTGGAAATGCAACCCATGAAGATAGTCTGAGGCCAAGGACTATGTAGAGCGATGGTAGAAGAGACTCCTCACATCGAATGTCAGACATATACAGTGGAGTCCATCACTCGAGATCTATGGTACATAGATTTGGTGTACTTGTTATTAAATAATAGATGCCTGGAGGGATTTCCTCCAAAAAAACATCGCGCCCTATGGTTGAAAAGTGCCCACTTCATGATAAAAAATGCCATGCTTTTTCACAGGAACTATGAAGGAGTGTACCTTCAGTGCATCGATAGGGTTCAAACTGCAAAAATAATCAAAGAATTCCATGGGTAGTTTGCAACCAGGAATGGCTCAGCTGACACCACTACCCATTAGATTCTCTGGGCTGGATACTATTGGCCCTATATCTTTAAGGATGTCTACACTCATGTCTGAAAGTGCCATACTTATCAAACCACAACACATCATGAGCGGAACCCGACCATGCCTTTGTAGCCAGTCTTTGAAGCTAGACCTTTGGCCCAATGGGCATTTGACTTCATCAGGGAAATCAACCCCAACTCATTTGCCAACCACTGATACATATTAACTACTACTGATTACTGCACCCAGTGGTTTGAAGTGATACCTTGCAAAAATAATACGACAAACGTAGTTATAAAATTCCTGGAAGAAAACACCGTCACAAGATTTTGAATGCCCTTCACTATAGTGTGTGACAATGGTCTAGTGTTTTCTTTGGCACAATTACTTGAATGGAACTATAACCAAAAGATCACTCTGAAGTTCTCCAGCAACTATTACCGCCAAGGGAATGGTGTGGCTGAATCAACCAACAAAAATTTGCTTGAAGTGATCAAACATCTGTTAGAACAGAACCCCCATGACCGGCACCAAAAGTTGAGATTTTCCCTCTAGGTGGATCATATCTGAATTAAGGCTGCCCTAGGGACACCCCATTCCATCTAGTTTATGGCCAGAACCCCATGTTCCCCATTAACTCAAAAATCCCAGTTTTGTAGTTCATGTAGGAATTTAGCAACCGAGACAATATTGTGGAAGTTCGGCTCCTAAACCTAGTGTGGATGAAAGAATAAAGAGATGCGACCCTTAAACATTTTGTGCATCACCAAGAAGTGGTGAAATGATAGTTTGATCGGAGAGCCCAGTATAAGACCTTTCAGATTTTGGACTTGGTCCTCTTGTGAGATAAGGCTCGGGAAAAGAAAGGAAAGCACACCAAATTCCAATGGCTCTAGCTTGGACCATATTTGATCTCAGAGATCTATGGGGAAAACACCTATTGCCTCAATACCATGACCGAAGAACCCATCCCATTACCCATCAATAGATAGTTTCTCAAACATCATTTTGAATGAGGCAGGTTTGTCCAGAGTTGTATTATATGTAATTTTTCTTGCTTGTAGATATTCCTTTCCCCGGTACCCTGTTTGGGGTGCCTTGTAAATAGTTGTCGGCTATCCTTCGGGACTGCCCTAGTTTTTGCTTCTTTTGTTTTGTTCTTTGCCTTCTTTGTTTTGTTTCTGGGTTCCCAATTTTTTGGTCCCCCTTTTTTGTAGGCTGGTATGCCTCGCACAACATCTAGTCTCTGGGATGATACCTTTCGTATTATGGTGAACTTGTAATCTATTGTTAGCATGGTGGAATTGGTCTGGTCTCCAGAGTTATTTTGTAAGTTTGGTAACAAGCTATGAGTAATCTTCATCAGATTTATCCCTGAAAGTTTGGAAATGAGTTAAAATAGAATATAAAGGAACAAGTAATTGGACACACCAAGAGTAGATCGATCGCACTAGTTTATTGGCCCAAGTCTGAACTTTTTAAATTCTTTTCAGGTTTGGAGTTTTTCTTGCAAATTTAGAAAATTAAGGTGGATGGAAGGGTGAAAGAAGTACCACCATTAAATTGAAATAAGCTTGAGTTTAATGGTGAAAGAAGTACCGCCCTCTCATCCAGAAAAGAATAAAATGAAAAGGAAAGACAAGATGGTATGAAAAATTTGGTATCCAAGAGAAATAAGCAAAATTGACGACTTTGGATTGATATATTTAGTGCCTCTTCTCTGCTTCTCCCAGAGGTCATTGGCTTGATTTTCTTTCAAAGCACACACTTCACAGCTGACGAAAGACCAAGGATTGAATCATGTATGAGCCGGATTTTATCGGAGGCTTTGCACCTTACAAATAAGATGCTCCAAGTAATGATTTGTCCCAGTTTTTGCTAACCAGAGATTCTGTAGTTCTCAATTATGCTAAGGCATACATCCCAGATAGTCACCATTTTTTATGCACTGCATACCCATCCCAACATTTTGTGTGCAAAATGTTGGGTCCCCTCTTTTTGCTTTTGGCTCTTGCCTTGTTTTCCTTGTCTTTTAATTTCTTTATTTCTTTCTTTGGGTTTTCCCTCTCGGGGAGGTTTGTTTTCTTTTTGCCTTGTGTCTTTCATGTCTCTGGGACCCAGTCCCAGAGTTGGTTCTTTCTAGAGCCAGATTCTAAACTTTGAGATTCTCTGCAATGATGTCTTCTCCTTGCGAGAAGGTATGGTGACTTGGAATCCTCAGGCCCAGAGTCCAGAGGTTTGCCTATTTCAGAGTTTGTAGGAAAAGAGAAGTAACTTTCTTTTACCTTGGGTATAAATAGAAATTACATACCACTTTTACAGTTACTGTGATTAAAAAATTTGTGCATTTAGAGCAATTCTTAGGCGACCAAATTGTGATTAAGCTGTGATTACTCTGTGCTTAGTGGGTTGTTACTAGTTGCTTTGAGGTGCTTGTTCATGGTTGTTTGAAGGTAGAACCTATTATGGGAGTGCTCATGGTGTGCTCTTTCCCTTCCCTTCTTTGGATTTCAGGTAGGCTCTTTGGTTTTTGTTTGTTTCCGTGTTCTCCTTGTTTTCCTTCCCTACTCTTTGGTCTTTGTTGGTCCTGCTGGTTGCATGTTTCATGTTTTACTTTGGGTTCTACCACCTGTTGGCAGGTTGGCTCTGCCAAAAGTTTGTCCACCTTCTATGCAGTTGTAGATTAAATGTCAATAGTGTACATTGTTTTGGTTTGGTTTGTGTATATAAGCGTTTGGTTGTATAAATTTGTAAAAATATGTAAATGCTATATATTTTATGTATATCATATGTATATATGTTTTAGATCTCTGTGTTTGTGTATATACCTTGTATATCCTTTCAAGCTTGTGAGTCCCTCACACTCCATCACTACATTTTTTTCCATGAGATAGAGTCACCATGATTCAAACTTGACACCTCATTGGTTCAAGCCATGATGACTTTCTCTCTCCTTTGTCTCATCACCTTAATGGCGGGATTAATTTCCCACAAGCGGGCATTCAAACCGTGTCCCATCTGGCATTTATTCTACCCTATGTTAGCCCACTTGTCACCATTAATCCATTTATGTCACTTGCCACCTGACCACGTGCCAACCCACGTCAGCTGAACATAGTTTCTTACTAGTCACATCGGCACGACAACGACTAGATTATCTGGGATCCAGGCCGTAAGTAATTCCTTGTCCTGTGTCTCCCCCTTTTTCATTTGGTTTGATTTCCCCAGAGTTTTATTCATGTTTATTACAAGTATCCTGAGACTTTTGATGTATGCTAACGCTTGTTGAACAAATGCAGGGTGGTGATGATTTGCCCAGAATTCTAATATTCTTTATATAAATCATGTTCTAATGGTTCTTCGGTCTTGCAGGTTGCAGACAAGATGATTGAAGATGTCTGAAGTGATCACCCCTCCTTCCAGTAGGGAGCTGCCTACCACTTCCACCTGAGCGACCACCAAGACTAAGGCCGAGAGGTTATTGGAAAAGCTTCCCTTGACCTCTAAATATCCCAAGGATGGTGTCATTGTGGGATTGAAAATTGAGTCCAAAATTCAGGAGATAACAAACGTAGGGCCTGGACCTTGGGTGGAAATGCAAGGCTTGATCCAAGCCATCTATAAACTAAGGGCCACTGGAGATAACCTGGCAACTCAGATCACCACCTCCAGTATTATCAAGGCAGCTAACTTCCCCTATTCGGTGCAATTACCAGAGTTAATAATCCAATTGGAAACACTGTACAACTCACCAACACAGACCATCCTACTATCGGATCCCCGACCGCTATAGTACCCAGCAACCATTGTCACCTTGGATGCAACAACTTTTGCCTTGAGGCTGGGGATCCCACAGTTTAACGGATCCATTATTCATAATCAACTCCAGACATTGCAAGAGTTCAAGGGTGCTGAGACTATTTCCCGACAACATATCAATAGCCACTGGCTAAAAGTCCCAAAGAGGGATTACAAAAGAATGAAGTTGGAAATTCCCCATGGGGAGTTCAAAGAGCCCATCCAAGTGGGAATTTTGTTTATGTGCAGGATTTTTAGATTGCCCCATGCCTGGGATTTCTCGACATGGATGTACTACTTTATGTACTGTATCACCACTCGCAGTCATAATTTCAACTAGGCAGCCCTCATATCCAATCACGTAGATAAACAGCTGAAGAGCATGGCCCAGAATTCCAAATTTTATATGATGTCATATGTGCTATGGGCACTAGCACAACAAAGGCTAGATTTTCTAGGTTTGGGAATAGTTGGAGAGTGTGGAAATAGGCCAGGCCAAAGGGCACCATGGGACCATTATCCCCAAGTACAATGGGAACTCAGTTTCCCAAATTTCTGCCGGGTAAATGATGCCTTCGTTTACAACAAAATTCTAACACTTACTTGGGATTCTAGGTACCGACTCTCATAGGAAATGATGACTCTAGTCAGCTCCTACAGCTGCTATTTCATCTAGTTCCAACATCACACCTATATTTGGGTGACAGGATTCAACGGGAAGCCCCATCTTCTGCCCTGGTATTGCGGAGACAAAATTATTCTTTTGGAATTCTGCCGGTAGATGATGGATCTGCACGCATTCTTCACATTGAAGAAGGTCATTATCATTTCATTCCCATTCTCTTGTGGGAATTATAATTGCAACCTCACTGCAGCCTGGGAGGTGGACAATAAATTGAAGAACCTTGGGCTGGTGGAATTACACCACGCCTGAAAAAATTATGATCCCCTCGGCAAGATTGCCACAACACTACCTTGGGAATCCCCACCACATGAAGAGGATATTGAAGACTTTTGGGTAGATTACCAGGACAATTTTGATCTCTGGGCCCGACAACACACATGGATGAGCAAAGGGCTCATGAAAGCTGTCAACCTTTGGACTTTCCCAAAGGGTTTCAAAGATGATAGGTTGTGGAAAGATCCAGCATATAAAGGACAAGGGCTGGATAAGTTAGATCTTCCTTTGGTGGATTGGGCCACTCTTGAGGGCCTAACAATTGAAGGGGTATGTCACCCCATTATAAAGGAAAGCCACCAGTATTTCACCTAGGCATGTCCAAAGAGTGCCTGAAAGAAGCCAACAATCAAGTGGTTCATACCCTCTTTAGCCAACGCTAGACCTTCTTCATCATCCATGGCCGTTGAACCTAGCACAAGTAAAGGAAAAGAGAAAGAGGGTGTCACAGTTCCCAAAGCACCTCCACAAGTTGCCACCCTTCGAATGACATAGATACATAAAAAAATGGAAGCATCAAAGTTGGCCAGCCAGCAAATAAGTATGCAGGTATCTTCCAGCCTCCTTGTGGCTCCAATGGCATCTGCTCACCCGACGGGATCCCCGTCATTGGCAGCCATGATGAGTAGATAGACTTTGGTTGAGGCAGAGTCTACTAGTATTCTAGACACTAGGGCTCCACTAGTAATGAAGAAAAAGAAAAAGGTGACCCCAACACCAAGCATAGTTGCCAGTCCCGGTATGTCAGAGATGCCCCTGGTAGATGTCAGTTTAGATTCTCCTGAACTAGAAGATATTTTAGACTCCTCACCCCCACATGATGATTTTGATGACACCTTCTCAGCGGAGGAGCTCTTGGAGATTTAGTAGGGTATAGGTCATGCGGTGGAGGAGATCGCTGCTCAGGACAAGGAGGAGGTCCCCATAGAAAAGGAAGTCCTGGGAGAAAAGGATACATCAGAGCAAGAGGCTTAGGAAGAAATGAAAACAGGGCCTAAGTAGGAGAAGATACCCGTCCATGAGACCAAAGATACACCAAGGCAATAAGTGGATGAGAAACTGATGGTAGGGGAACCCAGAACCATAGGAACAATCGTACCCCTAACGATCATGCTCCAAATGCCTTTGGTTACTCTGAGGGATCAAGTGCCTTGGAGAATATTTGGTGAGGTAGTAACAGTAGCCACCTTGCTAAATTTTGGCCAGAGGCCTCACCCACCTCCAGAGGATGTTTTGGTGAAGGATAAAGCTCCAACAGATGAGGCCAATGAGCCCCAAAAACAACAACCATAGGTCGATCAAGAGGTCCCAAGTAATGAAAATATAGAGACAGCTAACACTGGGAGGGACGAGGTCCTTGAAAATACAGATTAGATTGAGACCAGAGAAAAGGCTCCGGATGATACAATAGAAGATTCTAGTACGGTGAAAAATGTTGAAGGTTCTGGAGAATAGGAAAAAGAAAAGGAACAAGAATAGGAGGAACTAGAACGAGAGGTGGAGAAAGAGCCCAAATATAATGTACACTCTAGGAACATGCTGCCAGATTCTAAAAGGAATCCTAATGAATAGGTCTTAATGGTGAAGCTTCCCCAGCCACCCCAATGGCTGGTGGAATCAAAGAAAAGGAAGACCCCGATGACGACCTCAGGCGCTACGCTCTCGTTGGCCAAGATGATGGCTAGGAATGCAAAGGCTAAAAATCCCAAGAAAGCATGGATCATCCATACTCTCTGGACTAATCTAGTGGGTAGTGCAGTTGTTATCGCAACACCCCCACCAAATGTAGAAGCAACGACCATAAGGAATGAAGATTACAACATAGCAGAAGTAGAATTGGGGAGGATAGATAAACATGGTGAGCTAGATCTACTGAAGGAAGCCACCAAGGTAATAGAGGTGAGATACATCAAATAAGGCCAGAAGCTGAAGGAGGAAAGAGAAACAAATGCTAATCTCCTCGCACTTCTGGAAGAACTTTCATAGCCTTTGTCTGAGGTCCACCCTAGAATCCCTTCCTCCAGATTGCCGCTTGCACAGGGTGATGTGGACTCTCTTCAAATTATGAAGAGGAAAGCACAAGCTATAGATGGGTGGGCTACTGAGCAAGTGACCACTATGAGACAATTTATGGTAGTGTCCCTCCAAGACCTTTAACGGGTTGATTCTCTTCTTAGCCAAGCAAAGGGCTCCGCTAGCATATGGGAGCAGGATCTAGCAAAGTATGAAAAATGGAAGGTCAGGCTGGAAGAGATCCACAACATAGGCAAAGAAGTCACCATAGAAGTGGGAATTTTGGGAGATGAGTCATATGAATCCCTCCAGGTGTAGTACTCTAGACTTGTCCTCAGGGGTGAGGTATGCAAGGAACTGGTTAAGACCTTGAAAGAGAAAGTGACAACCACCCAATACCCCATGGGTCTATTTAAAGTATTCATGGTTGGAGTATCGCAAGTCAATCCCTTCACCACTAGGACATGTACCCCAAAGGAATATGTCCTTAGTAAGTTTGACAAATGGATGGAGTCCCTATATCTTCCTGTCAGATATTTTGACTAGAGCAGGTTATCCAAATTATCAAAGACAATGATCAAGTCAGATGATACTATCAAGATGGTGGATGAATTCAAGAGCGGGGTCGGAGAGGTTGAGGAAACATTAGAGGCTATCCGTAGCCTATGGGACAAAATAAAAGATGTGGATGAAGAGAGCATAGGCCAAGTGTTGGAAGCTTGGGAAAAATCATAAGTAATAAAAGTTCTTCAGAGCCCAGAGAATCTCATCACAAAATGTATTTTTGTATGTATTCATTATTTCATAAGGTAAGTTCTCAGATCCCAGAGTTTTGGATCCTACATTTTTGTATTCTTTAAGTGACCCGTGTCCCAGTTCCCAAGGCTGATTGATCACTTTCAAGGCAGTTAATAAATGTTTTTAGATGATAGGTAACTACAACAAGGCACATCAGCTCGACAAGAGGGTTCTGACAGATGGTCTTCCCAAGGTGCCGCTTCAACACTACACCTGGCGCATCAGAGACAGTGAGCTGCCCTCCCATTTATGAGGCATGTAGCCTCAATCCCTAGGGATCATATTTCTTCTCCTCTTCTACTGGCTCTCTTCTTGAGGCTGATTCTTCCACTCCTCTTTTCTTGTCTTATTCCCCTGACATGATAGACCTTTTCCATCTCGAGGTCTTTTGTAACGTGGTGCAGGTAGTACCAGCCACAAAAAATAATATTATATTGTAAAGTGTAAAATGGGTTAGGTTAAGTTTTAGGTCAAGTGATGTGTATAAATGCTAAGTCTGGCCTCATTCCAAGGGTCAGAAAAATTGATGATTTTGCAGTCCATAGTTAATAGAAATTTGGTTTTCTCAGTTCTTAGTTGCAGAGCTCAATGCTCCATAGTTTCTAAGGTTTTAGTAGTTAAATTCTCCCTTGCAGCCACCATTGTACCACACACCAGTGCTTTTTGGAAGATATGTTAATGAAGAAGGAAGAGTTCTCTCAATGACGTTGTTAGAATTCTATCTTCTGGGTTAACGGTATTTTATGCTTTGTTTTCTTCATGTCCTCTACTCTAGTACTTAAAGTAGATTAATGACCTCCTTTCCTTTGCTACTGATAAAATATGAGCTGATGGTCTTGTATTTCTTTGATATTTAGTATAGTGTATTAGAGCATTGTCGATGTTTTGAATGTTTGGTATAACTATAGGTAGATGAAATATTTCTAACTTTGCAGTATATTTTGAAATTTATTTGTTAAGTAAATGCGTGCTTGCAGGAGACCCCACTCACTTGAATCCCCAGAGAAGATGAGTTAAGATAACCAGCTATCCCCCTCAAACAAAATAGTCACATTTCTCAACTGAGCCCCACACTGTCGAGACCCGAATCTCACGTGCTTGGAGGCCCAGGGAATCTCATTTCCTTGGACAACCTTTACAGATGAAGTTGGCTGGTACCCTGGTACCCGATGAAGACTTACCTCTATTGGTGGACTTGGTCACAAATTCCCATTAACAAATGCATATGACATCATCAAATTCAGTTGACTGATTATCAAAATGGAAACAATCTAGTTCCACTCAGTTAACTGATTTTCCACTGATTATCATTTTGGAAACATTTCAATTAACTGTGAACTAATTTTGGAAGTTTCCAAAATAACTGATCAGTCATTTCAATAAACTGACTCTCTCGACCAATTGAATCACTTGCACATGGATTGTGCTTCTTCAATCAAATCTGAGCCACTCTTTTTGTTCAATCTCGACCGTCGATTCGAGAGAAATTTCTATAAAAGAGAAACTCTTTTCCTTCACAAAGGATCCTAATTTTTAATTAAAGTTATTATACTAAATTTTGCAATTTAGCTTTCTTGTATTTTATTATTTAGCTTTTATTGTTGTTTATTACTTTCAAAGCATGCAAATCAATCTAACTTAGAGCACACTTTGTTTTGGGCTTAAAACTGAATCTCTCATATTTCAATTTGGTGCTTCTAAAATGAATCTTAATCAGATTTGGATGAAAAAAAAATTGCATAATCATTTAGATTAATCATCATTTTAATTTCAACATATAACTCTAAATCTTTCATTTAGGTTAGTGTGTAGTCACTGAGCTTGCAATCTGAGAGCAAGTTCATACTCCTGCCTTCTAGAAGGCAACATGTCAACTCTTTCAGAGATGTAGGATGCATGAATCCATATTTATTTCTATATGAAACTGAAGTATAATGACTATGTTGAAGTTTACTGCTAAGTAAGAATACCACTTTTATCACACACATTTCTGGCGCCCACTGTGGGGCTCGAACCCACGACCACAAGGTTAATTTTTGTGAGTTTTGTGATAAATTTCTGGACTATTTTTCCAAAAATTTGATTAATGTTTTTATTTTTATGTGCACATATATATGACATGATAAAGATCCAAAATTCATATTTATGAAAAGGTATTTGAGTTATCTTTCATTTTCCATTGTTTGAATTAATTATGTTGAGATTTGCAAAAGTTATGGTCATTTTAGTGCAAACTAGTCAGAACCTGATTTATCTGACTGATGTTTTTATTGGTAGGTGCACATATGACATGATAAAAATCCTAAATTTTAATTTTTGAAAATTTATTTGATTTATATTTCATTTTCCATTGGTTTGAATTAATTTCATTTGGACTTGCAAAAGTTATGGTAATTTTAGTGGAGACTATTAAACCTGATTTTTATGAAATCTGATTGATGTTTCTATTGGTACATGTACATATGACATGATACAGATCCAAAATTTATATTTCTAGAAAGGTATTTGATTTAGATTTCATTTTCCATTTGTTTGAGTTAATTTCTTTTCGATTTGCAAAAGTTATGGTGATTTTAGTGCAGACTGGTCAGAACCTGATTTTTATGAAATCTAACTGATGTTTTATTGGTACATGCACATATGACATGATACAGATCCAAAATTTATATTTATGGAAAGGCATTTGAGTTATCTTTAATTTTCCATTGGTTTTAATTAATTTCTTTTGGATTTTCAAAAGTTATGACTTATTTAGTGTAGACTGGTTAGAACCTGATTTTTATGACAACAATTTTTTTTTCGATTATCAAATGATATATTATCTTTGACTAACCTGATTTTCTAACACGTGGGATTGACAAGCTGTGTGTTTTTTGGATTTTTATAATAGTGGGTTGCATGTGCAGGAATAGGTAAGGTTTTCATAACAGTGGTTTGTAGGACACTACAAAAGAAGAATAAAACACAAACTACTCACAAATTGGTTTTGCAGGTTGCCTTTGATCGATAGAATGCAAAACATTGTTCTTGCATCTTGTTTTTGATTTCTTAAAATAGGAACGCACATGCAAGACTTCTTAAAATGAATTTTTTTTTGATGTTTTAGGAATGACAATGATGTTAGGAAACTATGCTCTCCCCCTTTTGGGATGATCAGAAATTCAAAAACATTATTGTCATTTTCTTATTCTACTTGAAGTGTCTTTTAGTTTTGTAAACCCAAGGAATTGCATGGATGTATCCTCTCCCCTTGCCTTCGTGGATCTTGGGTGAAAGAGAAATAAATACAAATCCTTTAGCATGGCTACCTCCTAAGTGATTTAACAGAGCCGGTGAGAGTGGATTGCCCAACCGGTAACAGGCTAAAGCCAAGCCCTTCCAAACTGGTATACAAAAAATGCCATTGTGACTAGTCTCATAGTGGACAGGTGTGAATTCATTGTGGCAACCAAAATCTCCTCTAGTACCTTAGTGGTGCGTTAAAGTCCCTACATTGTTAAGGTGAAAACCTTACTTTAAAAGGATTGGGAGAGCCCCCTTAATTGGGAAAATGACTTGATCACAACCACCTAAACAGATGTCCTTATTACAAACTTTGTTCTAGTATCTAAAATCCCTCTATCTATTGGCACAAAAGGTCAGAGACTGACTAAGATGTCCCACACTTTAACAACTCTTAATAGAGACAACAGTCCCTTGGGAAGTGATTACCCTTGGGATTCAAAGCTTGGTGTGCTTGAGAAGTGAGTGCATATGTAAGGATGAGCCTGTGCCTCCAAGCTTCTAAGTTGTGTGCTATGAGTAGGCATAGCTGAAATTTGGTTCAAGTGGGAATTCAACATATATTGCCTTGGATATCCTAGGATTATGGTGTGTCTATTATTTTATTTTTACAATAAACAATCTCCATGATGTGTCTTGCATGAGTGTTCACTGAAATAACAAAAACTACAACAATCAAACAATCCAAAAAAATGTACACTTTGGATATTTGTCTATCTTGTCTCATCTGAAACTTCAATGATCTTGTCAAAACTTTGTCAAAACTCTATCAATTTTTTTTCAAAAACTTGTCAAAACTTTGTCTTCCATCAGTCTATGCTACTAAATTCAGTCTATTCTAAAATTTGTGCTGTCATAATGCTTCTTCTAGTTCACATGCAACTACGATCTGTTGTTAGTCTAACCTATCATTGTCTTGAAATCTGATGTCATTATGCTTATCCAATTGACTGAGTCCTTTGTTCAATCTTATCATCTTTTTCTACACTATCCTTGTTCTGAGTTGTGAGAGAAGGTTTGTTAACCTTGACTCAAGATCAAAGTCTTTTTCTATCTCCTTCTCAGTTGGACATTTATCTCTTAGTCTCTTTGGTCTTGGACTTGGATAACACTTTAGGTATCATCATAGTGTCAGTCAAGTGAATCAACTTATTTATGTCTGTGTGAACTAGAAGTCATATTAAGGAACTCTGTAAATCTATCAACTTGCTATCCAATTCTGTATTATGATGTGAAGGTTATATCCAAATTTTCACACATCTGTGTTCTCATCAACATCATCACTACTAGTATGTCTTTGACTGCAATCTGTTGATAGTTTGACTTGTTACTTATCTTGAAATCTGATTTCGTTGTGCTAGTCCAAGTGACTTGTTATCTTATCATCTTTATCTATGCTATCCTTATCCTGAGTTGTGAGAGAAGGTTCATTAACCTTGACTCAAGATCAGAGTAATTGCTTCTCTCTCAGTTGGACTTTATCTCCTATGTCCTTTGGTCTTGGACTTATCAGTACATTAGATATCACTTCAACACCTGTCAGTCAATCAACTGATTCAATCTTATAAGAAAGCACATCAACCCAATCTTACAATGTCTAAAAGCAAATGGGCTAAACCTTATGGTCCTAATAAAACTCAAGAAGAGATTCTTATGGTAGCTTTATCAAAACAACTTCAAACTATGCAATCTAAAATTAAAGAATTAAAGGGGGAAAATGATACACAATCCAACAAATCCTCATCAAGATCAATCTATCCTTTTCTATTTGATCATTATCAAGTGAGTGGATCTAAATTCCTAAAAGCTACTACAAACACCACGAATTCTTCCTCCAAAGGGATTAGTAACATCATGAAAGAAAAACCTTGGGTTAAATGCATGAGAGACTTCACTCCTTTGGGGCAATCTTATGAATCTACATTAGAAGAACTTCTTGATAATGATCTCATCACATTACCTCAAGCCACGTCATGTGGATGGAGATTCTTGAGTAACTATTGTGCATATCATCAACATAATGATCATAAAAATTCATCTTGCATGGAGCTTGCATGGAGTTGAAACATAAAATCCAAGATCTCATAGATGATGGCATAATCAAAGTTCAAAATTCTAATGATTCATCTAATCTTGAGCATGATCAATATCAAGAATCCATGTCTAGCAATGGTTCACATATCACATCTCCTTCTTCTACCATTCCTCCATCTCCTAAAGCTTCAAGACCAGCCACACCATATTCATCAAGAAATGAGCATAATGATGACTATGTCTACCCTCGGGGACTACCTCTAAAACAGATCCAAGCTAATCAACATACATCTGCAAGTCTTTCTCAGGCTTCACTGATCATAGACCCAAAGCATCCATGTGCTTCAATGCTTATCATGCCTATTACAAATTATTTTCCATCAACATGTCAAGAATCCTTTATACAGACCATGACTCCTACCTTGTCCTTAGAAGTGGCTCCATGTCAAGAGGGTAATCCAAAGTGTGAAGAGACAAATATCTGTAATGATCAAGATCAGGACACCATCCATCTTTATCCAATGGTTGAATAAAGTCACATATCTCAAGAATCCCATGATGATTTTATCATCCCCTTCCATTTCTTCCAAGAACATAGCCCTCCATCTCCCAAGAAAGATCAAGATGTCCTTTCCACCATCTCTAATGGGCCTATTGAAAATCAAGAGAAAGGTACCCTTTGTACACCATCTAAAGATTCTTGTCAAGATCAGAGCATCCCATCATTCCCTTGTCATGTTCTTCCATATGAAGAAACCATCATTCTTGCAAATCCCTTGCAGAATACAAAATCCACTCAAGCTTCAGTTGCTCCTATCAAAGATACTCATGAGCCTACAGGTATAAATATGACTCCTAATGATGAGATCCTTGGCAATGCAGCTTAGTCTAAAGATGTTGATATCCCTTCCACACCTTATATCCCTCCATTCAAACATAAGAATCATCCTTCACTATCCTCCAAGTCCATTCTTGTTCCCTATATCCCAAAACTTAAACTGTCAAACCTTCCATCTATAGTGGGGCCTTATATCCCACCATCCACCATGCCTATAATTACTATCTTGTCATCCACTTACCCTATCCTCTATCAAGATCAACAAAGACATGCATCCTTGAACTCTCGTTATCAACCAATCCATATGAACTAGTCATATCAGTCCTATTCATCCATATTCCCCAAGTCTTTTGGAAGCAATTTGGATTTGCAATGAAGAAATAAAAAATTCAAGAATCCACTTACATCTGAAGATCACTATGTCCCATCTAATCGACATGTGACTACAAAGAGACCGCAAAGGTCCACTAGAATATAATCAAAGAAAATATGGGTTCCTAAATCCATCATGGAAGAATTGTGTTCTAAGTCCAAGAAAAGAATAACATCAAAGCAAGTATGGGTTCCTAAATCCATCATGGAAGAATTGCGTTCTAAATCTGGGCAAAGAATAATATCAAAGAACATATGGGTTCCTAAATCCATCATGGAAGAATTGAATTCTAAATCCAAGCAAAGAATAAAATCAAAGAAAATATGGGTTCCTAAATCTATCATGGATGAATTGCGTTCTAAATCATCCAAAAGAAAAGGAAAATCAAAAGCTATGTGGATTCCCAAGTCTCTTCCAAAAGACTTGGATACAAAAAGAAAATCAAAAGTTATGTGGATTCCCAAGTCTCTCTTAAAAGTATTGGACAAAAATGAAAAGTTAGCGTTGGCATCCAAGATTCCAAAGTCTTTCACTTCCACTTCATCTAAACATCTGCCATCTTTTAACTCTATTTTGGGTCCTCATGTCCCAAAATCCATTACCTTGAATACTTCATCCATCTTGGGTCCTTGTGTACCAAGACCCATATCCAATCATACATCAAAGCCTCAACCTATTCCATCCACTTTTCCTTCATCTGTCTACTACCCTTCAAGGGGTGTGTCAATGTTGATCTTATCACCATACCCTATCCAATGTCCCACACCTGCCTCTTACCCATCCATCTCATATCCTTTCAGTCCTCTTATCCAATCTTTCACATAAATCCTTAGCTACCATCTACCTTATCCTCCATATCATTTCCCTACCATCACCCTATCAACATCTTTGAGCATACTTTCAGAGGCCTTGGCCCATCATAGCATATCTTTCAATGGAGCACTATCTAAAGAGAAAGAAGCTTAAGTTCCTCCATAAAATCAAAAAGTACAAAAAAATATATAGAAAAAAGTGCCTTGGTGAAAACCTGGTAAACAGGCACCTTGGTAGAAAAAGTAAAGATAAATCAATCCATCCTATGGTGAAAACCACTTCTTGTGGTGCCTTGGATATGTACCATGATGAAAAGCTTGCAAATAGGCATCATGCGTAATTCCTCCTACTTGCACTCTTCACTTGGGGGAAAGTTCCTTCCATGTCATTGTATCTATCATGTCTTACATCCAGTTAGCCCATGAGCATCCATGTTCCTTCTGGGGATCTTGACAAGGTTGAACCTATCCATGAGCATTGTGTATCCTGACATGCATTATCCTTTCCATCAGCCTATTCACTTTCTCTCATCCATGCTACCCTATCATGATCTTTCTTATCCCAAGCCTATCCTTCCTATCTTTGAGCATTCCTTCCATAATGTTCACTTATAGCCTCCATCACCCCTTGTCCCAATTGTGCTATCTTAGCTATATCCTATCTTATCAAATTGACCCCTTGGTCTTGATCAAAATTGAAAAAAAAATCTCTTATAAGTCTCTTGACATGTCCATTCATTTAGACCACATGCTTTTCATGACATTAGGTCATTATCCTATATGTTATCTAGCACTGCTCCCTAAGCCTACATTGCTATATTCTTTTTTCCCTAGCTTGGGTAATATTAAGGAGACTATCTTTGAGGGTTACATTCACCCTCTTCATCCATCATTGTCTATTCTCCTCATCCACCATCTTTCTGATCCATCTGTAATGACCTCTACCTTGCTAGACATTGGGGGCAAACCAATGTGATCTTGCTTGAGAAAAGAGTAATCTCTAAAAAATCTAAAAATTGGAAAAATTCCTAAAAAAAAATGAGCATCTTGGTGAAAAACTTTCTATAGGTGCCTTGATGCATCAATCAAAAATATAAAAAAATACAAAAAAAAAATTGAAAAAGAAGAAATAGTGCCTTGGTGAAAACCTGGTAAACAGGCGCCATGGTAGCAAAAATAGAATCTCTGCCAAGAAGGTGAAAACCTGGTAAATAGGCACCTCTTGTACTCAGTGCTCCATCTATCAATGCTCAATCTTGGGATAAATCTTTTTCTTTAGTTTGTACACATCTTTCAGTCACTTTTGTGGCACTCTGGTTCTTCTCAGAACCCTCCTGGCTTGAAACTGATCCGGAGTCATAACCTGGGGGCAATCAAATCAGATTTGTCCTTGCAATATGAGTCAAGTTAGTTATTGCCATTTGCTACTAGGGGCATGGGTCCCCAATTTGATCACATCTTTGGTTTACACTAGAGTCAGTAATCTTGTCATTTATGAAGGACAACTCGCTACTGACGCAAATAGGTGTTTCTCAACACCACAATCAACAGTGTTTCTTAACACTATCTTTGGACACATCTGTTTTTCTTAACACACATTGGATATCAGAAACATAAATGATAGATTGATAGCAATCAAACACAAAGAAATCACAAGCACAATGATGTTTCTCAATACCTCATACATATATACATCTGAAAACTTTGAAGCTGGTTGAAGTATGCTAAACTTCTATTCGTATGTTGTCTATTCTCATTGATTTCGTTAATATTTTCTTTGTCTATTGCTTGTTGGTGTGGTTCTGATGATCTGGAAACATCAAATAAACTGGGTGTATGTGATAAGAGCTTCTACATTAAGGAAAAAAAGCCTTACATCCCTCGATCCTATTTATTTGTATGCCAAGGTGAGGTCAGAAATATCTCCTTGACTGTTATTTATCTGTTTGTTTACACAAGATCACACTCATGGTTATATTGGCTTTGAATGCCTCAATACTGGTGTGCTCTTGCATTATCAAAATTGGAAACAATGTTCAAGTCATCTCAGCTTTTGTTCCTCGATGCTTATGTTAGTTTCTCATCTCTTATCCAATGAAAGTCATATTCATATTCTTATGGTCACAGTGGCACCAGTAAGGATTGTATCAACTCCGATGTTCCAAAATGCTCAATGATGATATTTTTCAAAGCTAAAGCTTAGTGACTACACCTTAGGTTGCATTCATTTTAGTCTTGCATCTGCATCTATATCTACATCTACATCTACATTTGTATTGCGATGAAATCTGCATAATAACTTTATCTCTATCCAATGTGAAGGATCTGAGGTTCTTATCAATCAATCTTCTCATCATCAAGTGGTCATTTGTATGTGAACATGCCATCCCTTGCTAAATCAACTGTCCTTATTTTATTTTCAGGATTTAAATCGAAATCTGAATTTGACCACTTGCACAACCAATAGAAATCTCTCATGCTTTTCTTCTAATCAATCCATGTATCTTACTTTTGGTCAATCTCGGTCAAACATGACCTCTCATCAAGTACATCTTTTGTCCTAACTATGTGGGACCTCTTTCTAATCAGATTAGTTTCTTCCTAAATTGTCTAATCAATCAAATTGATTCTCATCATTGGGGCACCGAGCCATATTTTGATTTCACTCCCGAGGTTGCAGGATCAAGACATCAACATTCCAGTGATCACATCCTCAATCAAAACCCCATCGCTTGGGGCATCTCAGCTTCATCGCATCAAATCAAGTTGAGATCATCTTAAATCAAAAGCAACCTAATCAATGGTCTTATACAGTGGTGAATACACTCAAAACTAGACAAGATCGATCTTATACAGGCTATTCATTATTGAAACTAGATACATTGATCAAATTGGCTTCATCACTTCAAATAAAGTCAATTTTCTCGCTAATCAAATCTCTTAACGGTAATCAGTTTCATCACTTCAAATCAAACTGGTTATTCATTCAAACCAATCAAAAATGTTTAAGAGTTCTTGACAGATGTTCAGTTTCATCGCTTCAAATCAAACTGAGCATTCTATTTTATATCTTTTGATTGATCTTTGTCCAATCAAGCTTGAAGTCGATCTTCTTCTTCAAAAGAATAGTTTCATCACTTCAAATCAAACTATTCTGGGTCTTCTCGCTAACAAGTCTTTGAATCAATGCACTGATCGCACATCAATTCAAAGAGGGGCAAATGTAATCACCTAAAAATAGTCACCTAAACCCTAGACCCCCAATCTCAACAATTAATCAAGAAACCCTAATCTTGATTATTCTAAGTCCTAAATCAAACAAACAATTCATCAAAATCAAACTGATTTGACCTAAACCCTAGGTCCTAATCAATCATCATACTTGATTAATTAATTAATTCCTAAAATCACATTACATTGGCAAATAAACTTTATACTATTATTTAATTGATATTCTGATATATTAATTAAATAAAAATTACAAAATTGTCAATTAAATAGAAAAGGAATTAAATTAATTATAAAAAACATAAATGTGCATTCAAAATCAATTAATTTATTAAAAATGCATATGATATCATCAAATTCAGTTGACTGATTATCAAAATGGAAACAATCTAGTTCCACTCAGTTAACTGATTCTCCACTGATTATCATTTTGGAAACATTTCAGTTAACTGTGAACTGATTTTGGAAGTTTCCAAAACAACTGATCAGTTAGTTCAGTCAACTGACTCTCTTGACCAATCAAATCACTTGCACATGGATTGTGCTTCTTCAATTGAATCTGAGCCACTCTTTTTGTTCGATCTCGACCGTCGATTTGAGAGAAATTTCTATAAAAGAGAAACTCTTTTCCTTCACAAAGGATCCTAATTTTTAATTAAAGTTATTATATTGCATTTTGCAATTTAGCTTTCTTGCATTTTATTATTTAGCTTTTATTGTTGTTTATTACTTTCAAAGCATGCAAATCAATCTAACTCAGAGCACAATTTGTTTTGGGCTTAAAACTATATCATATATATTTCAATTTGGTGCTTCTAAAATGAATCTTAATCAGCTTTGGATGAACAAAAAATTGCATAATCATTTAGATTAATCAGAATTTTACTTTCAACATATAGCTCTAAATCCTTCATTTAGGTTAGTGTGTAGTCATTGAGCTTGCAATCTAAAAGAAAGTTCATACTACTTCCTTCTAGAAGGCAATAGGTTGACTCTTTCAGACATCCAGGATGAATGAATCCATATTCATTCCTGTATGCAACTGAAGTATAATGACTATGTTGAAGTGTACTGCTAAGTAAGAAGACCACTTTTAGCACACACACCATCAATTCAACTTTGTCTCAAGGTTTTGCAAGATTAAGGTCCAAGGTGATTGTGTATGTGTCATAATCCTTTGGAAGCATTTGGCTTTGGTTCTTTCCCTATACATTTGGTAATATAGATACCATGATGAATACTTTACTCTTTTCATCATATATATAGCTAAAATTTGCAGTAGTTGGCTAACTATCCTCCTTATTTCTCATTTTCTATGTTTTGGCTAAGCTAGCCTACTTGGTGTTACTGAAATGGATCTCTAAAAAATTATGGATAATACCTTCTTTCCCAAAAACTAGATAATATAGGGTAGGTACTAAGGGAATTGTTACTAAGGTTGACACAGAGGAGGCACTAGGGGTAAGTGACAATGAGGATCCCAGACTGAAAGGGGAAAATGTACATATGGTTTTAACACCCAAAGTGGAAATGATGACAGACTGAAATATGGATTTGTAATATATGAGTGGATATAACCTGAACATGGGAGATTGTAGGAACTGCACCTGACAAAATTAAATCTTGATATGCGAGGAAGGCAAGAGAAAACTTACCTGAGGAACTGCTAGTGGTGTGGTAACCACTTGCCTTTTAAATTGGATTGGTTCCCGCTTAGCTTCTTCCTCTGATTCATTTATACTAATTTTATGTTATTTTATACTTCTCTTCCTAAGGGGGAGAGTCATGTTTCTGGTGTCTTCTATTCTTATTATGTGTTAGTTTGACAAACAATCTCTAGGACTATTTTGTTAGCATTATTTGATCCAATATTACTGAGAGGGGGGGGGGGTGAATCAATAATCTAACAAATTTTTGAAGATATTTATTTCTATCAAGTTGTTATTATATTCATTTTTGAATATGTTACAAATACTACTCCATGATTTTTTTTGTTTTGTAATTTTTAATGAAGTTCTCATTGTGAGAAGAATTCAAGAATGAATTGTTACTTTATATAAATTTGTATGCTTTGAACATGAATTTTGTTAATTTACATGTTGAATATTTATTTTTGATTTGACATGCATATGCTTAATAGTTCATAATATGCACATCATTAAAGTAGGGATATATGTATATGTATCTATGTATATACATATACATATACATATACATGTACATGTACATGTACATGTACATATACATATACATATATGTATATGTATACATAGACATAGACATAGACATAGACATAGACATAGACATATACATATACATATACATATACATATACGTATACATATACATATACATATACATATACATATACATATACATATACATATACATATACATATACATATACATATACATATACATATATGCATAGTGGACTCCCTCTCTCTATCTGTTTTATTATCTTTATCCTGCAAGCTCTTTGCGACATCATTCAAGGACTACCTAATTTGGGACAAGTCTTGCTCCATGATATGAAATTTTGGAGAATACCTCTCCTTTTACTTAACAACCACCAACTTGACTCTATCTAACTCCTCACTAATCTTTGCCAATTTGTCTCTTTCTTGTTCAAGATTTGTAGAGGTTTTCTCCTATAGGTCCTTTTGGATCCTTGCATTATCTTTCTCAAGGGCCTTGGTATGTACCTTATAATTGTACACAGTATTTTTTGCATTCTTTAGGTCTTTTTATTTCTTTTACGGCTTGTAAATAAGCTTCAGGTAATTAGAAAATACCACCCTTTGAGACTCTTCCATCAATTCAACTTTGTCTCGAGGTTTTGCAAGATTGAGGTCCAAGGCCATTGTGTATGTGTCATACTACTCAAGAAGGATTTGGTTTTGGTTCTTTCCATACACATTTGGTGATCTAGATACCATGATGAACAATTTACTCTTTTCATCATATAGGGAGCTAAAATTGGCAGTAGTTGGCTGACTATCCTCTCTATTTCTCTTTTTCTGTGTTTGGCCAACCTAGCCTACATGGTGTTACTGAAGTGGATCTCTAAAACATTACAGGGAATAAATTACTTCCTAAAAACTAGATAATCTGGGGGAAGTACTAAGGGAATTGTTACTAAGGTTGAGTCAGAGGAGACACCAGGGGTAATTGACAATGAGGATACCACATTTAAAGGGGAAAATGTATGGATGGTTTTAGTACCCAAAGAGAAAATGATGACAAACTAAATGGAAATATGGATTTGTAATATATGAGTGGATATAACCTAAACAAGGGGATTGTAGGAACTACACATGATGAAACTAAATCTTAATAAGTTATGAAGGAAGGAGAAAAAATTACCTAAGGAAATGCTGGTGTGTGGTAACTGTTGATTAACTGATGAATATTTGATGGATATGATGAAGACCAAGTGATACCGAGCATCATGATTGTAGAAATGGTTAGATCAGTTATTTTTTTTGTCATTGATGTCAAGAAATTGATTAATTGATTTTTATTATGTTACCATATCTTAAGAGGAGAAGTTAAATGGCTGACAAATACAGACTAGACAATGATGAAGCAATGATGTTATAGTTGTTTTATACTATATATTTGATGTTATCAAATCGGTACATTTGATTGATCAAGTCAGGAACTGCAATGAATTAAGTTATGACTGAAAGAGATACTTACCAAGATAGACTGAGTCAGTTGGTAGAATGTTATCTGAGTCGGTTATAGTTACCAAACATCAAGCACCGAAGATGAGTTAGACATCGAGCAATGAATGAGTCAGTTACCAAGTTGCAAAGAAAGTTTTACCAAGTACCGTATACTGATATTAAATGATGATGAAATCAAATTTAATGTGAAGCGATGATGATCTAGATGAGGAAATAAATTAGATGAAGTTTGTTACAAGATCTAAGAATGATAAAATTCAATGTGAAGATCTAAGGTGAATATCCAGCAGTTAAACATAAAAATGAAAGTTCCAAGAAAAGTTATAAGTTTCGAGGTAAAAGTGACTTGGTTTATCGAGTTGAGAAATTTGAAGAAGATGATTGAACAAATGAGAACAAAGGAAGGAATGAGAATTAAACAAAGTAAAAGACAATAGGCAAATTGAAAAAGAAGGAAAGAAGATGAAGAATAATATTTATCAAGAAAAATAGAGAAAGATAGATTAAAGAATCTATAGTCTGAGAAAAAGATCAATGAAGTATGGGATGCCAGTATTAAATTGAGCATATAGGATCCGATCCAAGCATAGTGATTTGATAATTTATATAGATCAAAGTTTACTATTGCTTATTAATATCTCTAACAGAGAAATCTCTTAACTGAGTGGATTTAACCATCCTATTTGTAAAACCTAGACTTAGGTGACATTCCAAAAGAGTGTTTTAAGACCTCTAACAAGGCCACTCCTAACAGGGTGAAGATCTTTATAGATCTGAGGTAAACCCCCTAGCAGGGTCACATTTAGAAAATGTGTTTGTAATATTTAACATGATAAGTTCTTAACCGAGTGTACTTTAGAAGGGTACATTTTTTGTGGGTTACAATTCCCACAAAGGTTTTTCCCAAATTGGGTTTCCTCATTAAATCCTGTATCAATGAGTTAAATCTAGTGTCAAATGAGTTATATCATGTGTTAATGAGTTAGTATGATGTTGCTAAGTTTGAATGATTGATTGATGCTTATGTTATTTGGTGAATTGGTTATTTATTGTATTCAATAATTACCGAGTGAATCAGTGAGTTCAGTTTGATTTTTTTGATTCACCCCCCTCTCAGTGGGACCAACAATTAGTATCAGAGCTCTGTTACTATGAAGTGATAAGTTTAAAGGACTTGAGTTAAGATCTAAAGATGTATAAGAGGGAAGCACTAAAGTTGAATAGGGATCATTTCTCTACATGGAAAAGTAGAATGAGGTTTCATGTGTCTGGAGTAGGAGAATATGCACCTTACTATCTTGAGAATGAAATGTAGCTCTGACTACTACACCTTTCACTATCAGTGAGAAAAGATAGAAACATGAACACACACAAGTCATGATTGAGATTGCATCTAAACTTACCGATCGAGAATATGATGAGCTTGATGGTTGTACTACTGCAAAATAGATGTGGGATAAGATTGTTTTTACCTATGGTGGAGATCAGCATGTTCAGAAGGCTAAAGCAAAAATTTTGAGAGGAAAATTTGAGTCTATGAGGATGAAGGAAGGAGATAACATAATACAATATAGTACAAGACTAAAGGATACTGTAAATTCTATCAGAGGAGATAGTGGTATCATAAAAGAGGATGATTTTACAAGCAAAATTTTGATAACTCTGCTACCAAGTTATGCTATTCATGTATTTTCTATACAAGAGCTGGGATCTATACCCCAGATGAATGTTTCACTAGATGCTACTATTGGTGAGTTAACTACATTTGAGTTAAATGATTTTGAAAATAGTGTGCCCGCTATTTCTAAGATTGAATCTACATTTAAGTCTACTTTAAAGACTGGAAAGGCTAGGGAAGTTGCTTCTAGAGATTGTTATTTGAGTAGTGCTAGTGGTATATAGTTGCACTGAAGGACTTGAAGAGCTATTTACTGAATGTGATGAGAATGAAAGAGAGTTTGATTCTTTGTTGGCTAGAAGGAGCTACAAAGAGGCAAAGGAAAATACTGAGGTAAGTTACACTTGAAATGTTTTAATTATGATAAAATTGGTCACTTTGCATCTATCTGTCCAGAGAATGATAAGGAGAAAAATAAAGATAAGGACAAGAGAGAAAACAGTTTCAGGAGATACAAAGACTACAAAAATGAAGGTAATAAATCTTGTTATATTTAATGAAGGAGAGTGATGATGATTATATTGAGACTAATGAGAAAAAAAAGTTGTTTATGTTTCTATAAAAGATGATTCTAATGAAGAAGAACCTAGATCCCTAATATCACAAGTAATTAAGAATGAAACATGAATTATAGATAGTGGTTGTTCACATCACATGACCGGTGACACACTTAAGTTTATTTCCATGGAAAAGCATGATGGAGGTTATGTTAGATTTGGTAATGATGCACCATATCCTATGAAAGGAAATGGATCTATAATTCTATTTGGGTTGAAGGATTAAAGTATAATCTGTTGAGTGTTGCATAGTTATACAATATAGGTCACTGACTGGAATTTCAACATGGAAGAGTGAAATTATTTGATCAGAAGAGAAATTGGATTTCTATTGGAGAACAATCTAAAGGAAATATATTTTATCTTGATACTTCTATGAAGAGTTGCATATTTTCTAAAGTTGAAGATGTTTGGTTATGGCACAAAAGGCCTTGTCATGTAAATTTTGACAACTTAATCAAAGTGAGTAAGAAGAACATAGTAAGAGGACTACCAAGAATTGAAACACCAGAGAATGCTATGTGCAGAGACTGTCAGATGTGTAAGATGACTAAATGTAGTTTTTCAAGCAAGGCTTATGTGACACAAGGAATTTTTGATTTAGTTCATACTGATTTATGTGGACCGATGAGAACTCAAATTTATTATGGAGACAAATATTTTATTTTATTTGTGGATGATTATTATAGAACGATGTATGTAATATTTTTAAAAGAAAAATGATGCATTTCTAATATTTAAGTGGTATAAGGCCTGAGTTGAAAAAGAATCTGGAAGATGGTTGAAATGTCTAAGATCCAACATAAGAGGTGAGTTTACTTCTGATGAGTTTACATTGTTTTGTAATAAGAATGAAATCAAGAGACAATTATCAGCACCGAGGACACCACAATAGGATGGGATTGCTAAGAGAAGAAATAGATCCATTGTTGATTGTGCTAGGACACTGATGACTAAAAAAGGAGTTTCAAAAAACTTCTGGAGGGAAGTTGTGAGTACTAATGTTTATACATTGAACCAAGTACAAATGAATAAATGTACAAACAGGACACCTTATAAGATCTGGTATGATCAAAAACCTAATGTTAGTTACTTTAAAATATTTGGGAGCAAATGCTATATTATAAAATATTCTAGAGAAGACAAGTTTGATTCAAAAAGAGATGAAGGGATATATTAGGATATTCTACAAAGAGTAAAGCTTACGAATGTTTGAACAAGGTTACTAACAAAATGGTGGAAAGTGAAAATGTGAGAATTGATGAATTTGTAGAAAGGAATGAAGAAGACCGTAAGAAAGAACCTACTGATTATGAGAAGTTTGTATATGTACAACATGATGCACCTAAAACTTTACCAAGAGAACCTACCGCGGATGAAGATGAACAAGAAGTTCCACAACCAAATGTTGATATTGATGAACTGAGAACTATCATGCCTATTTTGGCAAAGTATATAAGAAGGAATCAATCCCTGAGGAAGATTATTGGAAATAAGGAAGCTGGAGTAATGACAAGAAGAAAGGCCAGAGACAATACATGTTTGATATCTTCATTTGAGCCAAAGAAAGTTATGGAAGAACTTGATAATGAGGATTGGATGAAAGTTATGAAGGAAGAGTATGATCAAGTTGAGAAGAAAAAGACATGGAGTTTAGTACCTAGACCTAAAGATTTTTTTTTATTGGTACTAAATGTATTTTCAGAAATAAAATGAATGAGCATGGAGAAGTTATCATAAATAAAGCTAGATTGGTTTGCAAAGGTTACGCACATGAAGAAGGAATTGACTATGGAGAGAATTTTCCACCTATTGCTAGATTGGAAGGAGTTAGAATAATTCTATCATATGCTTCTTACAAAGCATTCAAGGTATATTAGATGGATGTTAAATCTGCATTTCTTAATGGGCTACTTGAGGAGGAAGTATACATTGAGCAACCTGAGGGATTCGTTGAGAGCACAAACAAGAACAACGTATGTAAGTTACATAAAGATCTAAATGGATTGAAACAAGAACCCTGCGCATGGTATGAGATACTACACTCTTATCTGATCAAAATAGGATTTCAAAGAACAAGTGATAACAGTTATGTTATCACTTGTTCTTTGAAATGTGATAGTGATAATAAAGTTTTGATTGCCAAAATTTTTGTTAATGATATTATATTTGGAGGAAATGCCACTTTATGTAAAGGATTTGCTGATGAAATGAGAAAAGAGTTTGAGATGTCAATGATAGGATAGATTAAGTTATTTCTAGGTCTATAGATACAACAATTTATTGGAGGAATCTTTATTACACAAGAAAAGCATATCAAAGAGATTCTTAAAACTTTTGGTATGGAATATTCCAAACCTATTGGAGTACTTATGGTTACTGGATGTAAATTATCTAAAGAGGATGAAACACAAGAGGTGGATAATAATCTTTACTGATCCATGATTGGTAAATTGCAATATGTTGTTCACATCATACTTGATATAGCACACGTTGTTGGAATTGTTGCAAGATTTTCTTCTAATCCAAAGGAAACACATATGTCTGCAGTAAAAAGAATTTTTTGATACCTAAAAGGCACAACCGAGTTTGGTTTACTATAAAAGAAAGGAGATACTTTTGATCTGCAAGTATACACTGATGTTGGTTGGGCTGGAAATGCTAATGACAAAAAAAATACTAGTGGAGGTGCTTTCTTTCTAGGTGAAAGTGTAACGTCCCGCCAGGGAATCCAGGAGGACAGACCAACTAATCTCTAAAGATGTAGTCAATTTTTTTTACTATTACAAGGCACATTATCTAAAGAATAGATACACACTTTCTCAAAAAATAGGAATGCAACATAAATGAATATTCCTAAGTCCTCATAGGTTCCCTAACATATTTACTTAAAAAAAATTATTAATCTATTTACACTTATGAGCTTCATAATGATTTACAAGTCTAACATACTTATAGCATTTCAAAATAAATGATTACTATCTTATGAACATGTTTCAATGACTACTCACCAAAACTAGATTGACCAACACGATCCATCCTACTAACTAATGGAATTCATAACATCTATCAACTATCTTATTAATTTAGTTTATTATAGACATTAGGGTAAAGGTTCTCATTCATTATTGTATACCCTACCACCTGGATGTACACCATACTAGATATATTTTAAGACACCAAAAAAAATGTTCCTAGCTCATTCTTAACATTAGCCATAAGTTAAAAATATATGAATCATTTTGTTAACTTACTATCACAAGTCACACTAAACCAGATATGTCTTTTACTTCTTTCCCATAAACTTCCCTTAAAATTTAGTCATCTCATATCTTAAATATATAGTTATTCAATAGTTACAACTCTATTATTATTCTATTATTTCCTATAGTTCCTCTTATAATAAGATCATTTTATCTAACTGTAATGATTTGAAAAGAGGGGGGGGGGGGGGAG
>MU228503.1:960805-993396 GCA_018584345.1 Thuja plicata
AGGCTCCCTTTTATATGAAATTAGGGCACAATCTTCTAAGGAGGCTGACATAGGATAATTAAATTCCAATTAGACCCATGCCCCTAGAAGAGGACCTATATTAAATATAATTTAGGAATCGACACTTTGGAACCTGAAACAGCCGACCCGGAAGTGGGAAAACACTTTTTTGCAAAGACCGACATCTCAAAACTGTGAGACCCCAAGATCTGGACCCTGGGTCAAGGTTGAGGTTGACCTTGACCTAGGTCAAGGTCGAGGTTGACCTTGACCTAGGTCAGGGTTGAGGTTGACCTAGACATAAAAGGTCAACCCTGACCTTGAAGCCCAAAATCACCAGTCTGTAGTCCAGAATGCAGAAATTAGGCTAAAAAGGAGTGGCAAGTGGGACAGAATAGGGGGGAAGCCATGTCAAGATCAGGAACCCATTCTAGGTGCTTGATATGACCCCAAACCACTTACTTAGAAGGATAAACAAGTATACAATGGAATTGCTTCCATTTTCCAACTATACACTAACAATAACATTTCACTTTGTCGAAAGCATAACCACAAGTTCAATTATTATTATTAATGAAATATTTCATAATATTTCTTTTAGTCTATTATAAAATAAAACTTACTTATCACATCAATATAAACTAGGTCCTTATCCATATAACATGAGAGAACAATAAGAATAAATTTTTCATGCAAAGATCACTTACTTTATTCCTTAATTGACAAAGTCCACCTCACTTAATTCCTTATAACATACACAAGTTGGAACATAAATTTTCCCTTCCATTCACCTAGAAATACCCATTCCTGTTACATTGCTCCTCTTTTCAACTACATTACATTATATTAAAATACCCATCAAGGCTTTCAATAAATAAATACCTTAGAATTACAATACAATTAAGTACATGATGCAGAAGTAGAATCCTTGATAGCTTCCAAGCATGAATCCAAGGGTAAAGACATCCATGCAACCACAAACAGTACCTCGATAAGATTAACCACCCAACCACACAAAACTATGAAGTTCCACTCCCCTGTTCTAGGAGATAGAACCAAGGTCCACATAATCTCTAAGGAAATCTAAGGCCAAGAAGAATCCTTTCCCAAAAGAGCCATCCAAAAGAAAAAAAAAAAGAAACAAAAAATACAAACAAGTTTCCAAAAATCACAAAATATGAATGAGGGCTCCAGATTACCAACTAGGTGAGTGTCATCAAACAACTTGTGTATTGTGATCCTCCCTGGAAACCATGTAACACCGGTCCCCTCTCAAATTTTAGGGATATACCATGGTCGTTACCCATGGTACCGATACTCCAACAAGTTTATGCAGACTTTAACACTTCTTATCTTTTATTATGTTTTAAACTCACCCTTAACCCAAGTTCATTTTAATAGTTATCACTTGATTAAGAACTCACCCATAGGATCTCCTAGAAACCACTTTGGGTCCTGACACCTATGGTGAGCCACCCACCTAGGGTACCTTGTTTCCCTACTCAAACATGTCATCAAAAGGGACTTGCAATCACTATAAAACATCTAGTCACTAGGTTTAGGAAACTCTCATGTGTTATCAAACCCTCAGGACGAGTCTAAACCCTAAAAATGTCCAGAATACAAATAGGAACAAAATATGGTCTTCAAAAGACACCTTGAGAATCATTTGAGACTTTCTCATACATTAAATCAGAGATAGAACAAAGACAAAAATATTACCAAATGAAATAAACTATCAAAAGGAAGGGTGATAAAATGACATCCTAAACCTTTCAAAACTCACTAAAAACTAGATAGGAATAAAAAAACCATCCAAACATAGAGATCACATAGACTTAAAACCACACGTGAAGACATAAACAATCTCAATAATAGATAGTGACAAAATTCATCAAGCCTACACATTAGATACTGATACTTATTTCCAGATTCTATTACGAACATTTTTAAACTACTTATCTATAGGTATGATAAATAATAGAACATTCACAATAAAAAACATATTAATCCAATAACAACATAGAAATGAAAAATTATTTATAGTTTTAGACTCTACCTGGAGTCCTCCAGAGAATTTCCATGGTGATTGAGCAATTCCATAAACCTCCAATCTTTCCAACTTCCTTCTTGTTGTCTTCTTGGATAGACCCACACATAGAGATCTATGAATTTTGAACCATACTATATTTTGTTGATCTCTCTGGTAAGAATTTATGCAATACTGTTCTTACCAACATATCCAAAAATTACCATGATCCAACGGCTGGTTAGTGAGATATGGCCTCCGCATCAAGACTGTATATTGTTTTGCAACAATTGTTCCTCCATTTTCTCAGAACAAAATAAACTGTTGTCTTCCTTCACCCTTGATGAAATAACCTCATCTTCCAATTGTAAAGTCTATTATCATAATCTCCCAAAACCTTTCTCCTCTCAAGGAATATTTTCTTCTCCATATAAATAACAAACATTTGTTGGAGAAGTTTCTTTACGGGAAGCAACTGTTCAACTATAAGGTAGGTATGAATTATTTAATAAATACTTAATTTAGTGTTAACCATCATTTATTTACTCGAAAGATTATGGTTACAATTTTAGTTTTAAATTAACTTAATTAAGTTATCAAGTCATTAAATATGGTAGTAAGAAAAAGGATTACCAAATAACTCACATAGTTCAATGGTAAACTAGCTAGCTTTACTCATAGGAGGTCTTAGGTTCAAATCTCCTAAAAGAGCTAGTTTTTCCAATTAGGAATAACAATATTTAGTTATCTTGTATATAAGTATATTATTATTATTTCACAATTACAATATTACATCACTAAACTAATACACATATTCATATCTTTATACACACCTACACAATCATATTTATGTATATACATAGGTATATATGTGCACCCATATATACAAACATATACATATGCTAAATCACATCGTAAACTTATTTACGTACATAATACAACTATTATATATATATATATATAATTACCAAGGATTATATTACAAACATAATTGACAATAATAAAAGAACCAGGTCAACTGACCAGAACACA
Organism: Thuja plicata; assembly: GCA_018584345.1. Taxonomy (NCBI): domain Eukaryota; kingdom Viridiplantae; phylum Streptophyta; class Pinopsida; order Cupressales; family Cupressaceae; genus Thuja; species Thuja plicata. Next base: position 963,867 of record MU228503.1, read on the forward strand.
AATCTCAAAACCATCGAAATAATAATACATCCCAAACGCAAATAGGGTGACTTCCTGAAAAAGGAACCTAAGTCAAAAGGGTCTACTTGGGGAACCCTAGTACTATCTCCATGACAACAACATTCAAGGATTTTAAAGGCATGCTTAGACCTATGTGGCCGGGTGGAGTCGATGCCTGGTACCTGCATCCTGCATCACCAAGTTGAGAAATGACAAATACATATATATGTACAAACAATGGTAGACAAGGAGGGGGACTGCAACATCATGTGGATCTCCCATAGAAGTTACTATGACCGCCTCCTCTTTTCCCACAAACATATCTGACAATATTCATACTAAAACATGATTGGGTTAGTATTATTAGCTCAAAATAATTATAATAAGTTATTGCAGCAACAAGGAGTGAAGCATCAACATGGATAATGTAATCATTTACATACACAAAACACTATTTAAATCCTCTAGAAATATAATCCATTAGATTAAAATAATGTATTATCCAAGCATATAGTAAAAGTATCTCATCATCTAGCTTAATTGGAAAAAGTACTGAGCTGAGGTATAATGTTACTAGGACAGGTAACATGTAAGAACACACAATACAAGTCATTATTTAATCAATTATAAAACAAGGGTTAGATCAAAACCATAATATAATCCATTAGGTGATTTGTGTTAATCCTTAATTAATAGTTAACATCACAATCATACATAAAATCATGCAAGAGTGTTAATTATGCTCAGGTAAAGCATAGAAAGAACCTAATCATTATGGCGACTTTGAACAACATAAATACACCATCCAGAACATAGTCATAAAAGTATCTTAATCAACTTAATGTTGGAAAGTTGACACTCAGGGTGTATATGACTTATTTTGTGTTGTCATTACGTCAACAAAGTCATATGAAGTTTTGTCAAGTAAACTTGGAAGATAAAAATGGCTAAGTACATAACACATAATAGAACAGAGATACGTAGTCGATCAGAGCACCAACGCACATGCATAAGATCAAGTCAAGATATGCGCATTCATATTGAAGCTCTATGATATGTTTTTTAGCTTACCCTATACACACATGGTATAGAATGATAGTAGAGAGAAGTTACAGGAAGATTAAGTGCACTAACAGTTCATAAAATAGAGTATGGAGCCGACCTTAGTTTCTGGATTAGCGTATAATGTATTTTTTTGTAAAGGCTATGCACCTATTGTAATAAGTTTTTAATTATGTCTTAACATTATTGTAAATATGCTTAAGCTGATTTTTTTGGAAGCGTTGTGTATGTTGTTTTTGGGCCGACTATGGTCTTGTTTTGAGTCGCGTCTATTTAGGCATGTATATATACAAGACATGCACTTTTGTATTAGTAGAGTTGACGAAAAAGAAGCAGAGAAGATATTCATTAGATCAATATGAGTATGAAGTAGAAGTATACAAGAGATTAAAGCATCAACGCATAAACAGAACTGATCAGACAACAGTGTCATTACAGCAGTTCATTTTTGATATAGTGTATATCAGTTATCAGAAGGTTGTAGCCTTCGTCATATTGAGTAGTGAGCTCTAGAAGTGAGCCAACCACCTCTAACAGGGTTTTTGTAAAGACTCCTAATAGGGTCATTGTAATTGAATTGTAAAGACTGCTCCTAACAGGGCAAAGGAACTTTAACAGGTTCATTATACTAGTACAATCATTTGTGGGTACTAATTCCCACTGGGGTTTTCCCCTAATCAAGGTTTCCCCATAATCATATCTTGTGTTATGTGTTGTGCTTCATTTTTTATCTATTTGATTCAAGTTTAAAGTTGTTGAATTATAATTAATATACAAACACTGATTCACCCCCCCTCTCAGTGTTTCTAACAATTGGTATCATAGCTCTAGTCCTCTTAAAGAAAGTTTAACCACTTGAGGAGATTATGGATTCAACAGAAGAAAAAAATCTAAAAAAGAATCTTGAAGCATCCCTTGAAGATCTTGATAGATCTGAAAAAGAAAATGAAGAACTAAAACTAAAAGTTGATGGCTCCCAAATTCTTATCAAAAAATTAAGGAAAGATCTGAAAGATTTCTCTACAAATGATTTGGGAAAAATGGTCAAAAAGCTGAATGAAGAGAACATGTCTTTGAAAGAAAAGATTGAAGATCTGAATGAACAAATTATAGATAGCCTAATAGCTATTGAAGAAAAGAACAAAGAAAGAAAATAATTAGATGATGAACTTATGAAAGCAAATATGAAGATCTTAGAGTTGGAAAACATCAAGAAAAAGATTGAATCTGAATTAACAGAAGCAAAAGAGAAAATTGAGAAATTACACACAAGTTCTGACCTAATTCAATCACAACTTTATGCACAGAAGCTAAAAGGTGATACTACTGGTGTTGGATACGGTGTAGCTCAAATTGAAATCAATGCAGTGCAAGAAAGAAAGAAACCAAAAGAAAAATCCACAGAAACAAAGAAAATTGAGAATCATGTAGAGAGTAATTCACAACCTCCTAAAGACGAAGACAAGCTAGTTAACCAAACTTGTTATGCTTGTAACAAGCATGGACACTTGGAAAGAGATTGTAAAGAGGTAAGACCTTTCAATGGCCATTATTACTCCTGTAATAAATTTGGTCACAGGGCTATTCATTGCAGAACAATTCAAAGAAATCAGTCACAACAGAATCAAAGAAATCTAAATCAACACAATAAGAGAAATCAACCTCAAAGAAACTATCAGAACATTACATGTCAAATATGTAATTATAATGGACACACAGCCAAGCAGTGTAGCATGATAAACAATATCAATATACCTCTAATCGTTTATCACTCATGTGGCAAATCTGGACACATCTCAAGGTTCTGTAGATCCAGAACTCAAAAACAAGAGAAGCCTAAAGAATCATTATTTGAAGAATCTAGAGAAGTCAAGTTTGTAAAATCTATAGAAGATTTAGGTAAAATATGGGTTGAAGTAAACAAATATAATAATGACAACAAGGTATTATATGCATCCATAGTGGTTGCACCTTCTACTTCTGGTTAGTTGACCCTCATGGTCTTAGGGGGAGCTATTCTAGCTCTGAACCCCTACATGGCTGGTATACTCACCTATGAGTATGTGCCTATGGATTCATGTATTTGGTGAAAAATTGAGGAAGTATGCATAAACACATATCCTGAATAGTGACATAAGCAAAGATTGAAATTCTCAATGTAAATTTCTCTACGACAACAAGCATTAAATGCAGTAACTTTTATATAAGTTAGTTAAGAGATCTCTCATCTTCACTTTTTCATTCACGATTGAGAATTTAGAGAACACAAGAGATCTTAGGATCAAAGAATCAATAGATAACCATTGGTTGGTTAGCAAGGTGAATCAAAGTTGAAATGGAACCCTAGTGGATGCGTCATTTCAAAATCTCTGGAAACCCTACTTAAGAAAGTATCAAGTAAGTAATGGCTACTATTACAATGTTTGACATCTCTGAGAAGAAGAGATATGTGTTTAAGAAGCATCTGTTTAAGTAAGTACTAGATGATGTTGAAGGGGAATTCTCCAAGACTCCTCTAGGATTCATACATGTAGAGGACATTCACGCATACATCTATTGTAAGAAGGAAACTATTGGGGATAACAACATAGAAACTCTTATGGCATCAATGATGAAATCTGATTATTCATTGAAGGATGAATAAATACATCTCACTGATAACCCTATCTTTGAGTATTCAAACACGCATGAGTTCTATGAACTAGAATGGGCTAAAATCCTACTTAGTAGAATACATGGTGATCTATATTGGATTGGTGAAGTTCCTGTCTGCATTACTACCAATCTTATTCATGAGATGACTGGACTCCCTAAGGTTGGACTAGTTCTTCCCATTGGTAAAGATGTAAAGAAATAGGTTGAACAAGCATGCTTATCGAGAAGTGATAGGCATGGGATGGTTGTTGATCCCATTGTGGAAGAAGACATCAAACTTCTCACAATGATACTTGGTTACAAGTTTCAGCACACAAGCAGGCTAAATAGTGTGTCTGTAGCTACTTTTCTGGCAGCAACAAGGATGGTAAAATATAACACTCAGTATAATATCTATGAGATATTGTGTGCACAATTGATTGAGAACATTAGGGCTGTCAAGCATGACAAGAGAAAAATATTCAGATTTGGCTCTTTGATTATCTACCTATACTTCCAGATTATTGGTAAAGTCTCTAATCTTTACCTAGACAGGAGAAAACCCACTATGTCCCAAATTTCACTAAAGGCTACATCACAAAGTAGTGTAAAGGATTCTATGGACATGGAGATTAAAACATTCAGGATCAAGATGCAAAAGAGGTTCAAAATATAAGAAAAGATAGTTGATAAATACAAGGACACCATATGCTTCATGGCAGAAACTGACTATACTTGCATGGAAGCAGTTGAGCCAAGAACCAAATGGAGTCATCCACTTGGTTATGAAGTTGAAGAAGATGTGTTGGAAGGATATGCACAAGTTCTTTTGTCTGCCCCCAAAGATCCAAATGAACCAAGATGGGGTACATATAGAGAAAAGACAAATAAAAGTTGATTCTATCTTATACAGTGCAGATCAAAAAAGAAAGGCATCAAGGATTACATCCAATATCCTAAAAGTTCATGGGGTCACACAAGAAGACCTAGGGAAAGCTAGAGAAGCTAAAATTTCAAGAGAGCTCAAACAAATAGAAGTCAAAATAGAAAAATCTAATGATATCCCCAAGAAGAAGAAGAAATATGATGAAGGTACATTTGCGCCATCAACTACTATTGACTTGGATTCCTCTCCACCATTAGTACCAAGCAAGTTGACTAGAAGAAGGAAGCAATTTACCCCAAGTCACCCATCCTCAAGAACAAAAAGGAGAAAAGTAAAGAACACTCAAGCCCCTCCTAAGGTAGGATTCAGACCTAGTCTGACAGTCTTAAGGAACAAAATTGTTAATGAAGGTAGACTAGACTCTATTAAAAATGTCTATGACAAGTACCAAGACATAGATAAATCAGAAACTCATTCTATGATCATCTCTCATATGATCAAGTTTAAGAGGTCACTATTGGAACTCAAGACAATCATACCAGACAAAGTATGGAACATACTAGACCTATTGAAAATACAAGCAATAGAGGAAGATATGAGTATTAGAGAAGAAACATTAGATAGTCTTCTCCCTATTTTCTCACATGATGAGAAAATAATACTGTTAGATTTGGTAAAACCTCATCTCAGAACTAAAATAAGAAATCTTCATATTATGAACAAAGAGTATGAATTGGTTGGTGAAGAGACTCAGAAAGGATTTGAGAAAGTATTTTTGGATAGACACATGTATCCATCAATGGCACCTATAGCTAAAGTGACTCCAGTCCCTCCCAAATAGGATAGAGAACCAGTGATTCCAAATAGGCCTATAACAGGTCCACAAGATTCAACGCCCATAGTTTCATCACCTTCTGATACAACCAAAGATTGAGAAGAAACCATTATGATCAATGGTGTTAAGATATCCATAACAACTTTAGATAATGACATGGACAAATTTGAAAAATCATTTTTCAGCACTGAAGAGACAAAGAAGGTATGCACTGATGAAGCTCCTCCTAAAGATTCAACAAATTTGAATAATGTAGAAGATAATCAATCCAATGAACCACCCATTATGGAGATCCTAGTGAAAAGTGAATGTATGGATACTAGTCAAAATTCTATATTCACTCCATCCATTCAACCATCAACTTCATTGTTGTCAAGTTTAACCCCTGACTCAGCAAGCCTAGATGCATGGGGAGAACAAGATTTGATCAAGATCAGTGTCTTAGCCATGGAGAAAGCCAAAGAGAAACAAGTTATGAGAAACCCTCTCTTTCTAGACTCAGGGAAAATTTTGAATGATCTAGTACCAGCAGATAAGAAAGTTGCTAAAATTCAGTCAGTTGATGATGTCGATAGCATCTTAACAAGCTTCAAAGCACACTTCACAAGTTTAGTAGACTTAGCTACTAGAACTGTAGAGGAAAATTAAAAAAAGGAAAGATTGGATGAATTGATAAAGAACTTATCTTTAGATCTCAATTCATTGAATATTGGTTAGACAATTCTGAAAGAGTTGGCATCAAAAGGTAGGAAAGTAATAGCAAATTGCATAGACAGAGGCAAACTCACTTCTGAGCACATCAAGAAGATTGAGGGGGAAAATATCTTGGTTGATAACATAAGACAATCAATTGAAACATCATCCCAAGAAATCAATATCTGTAACAATATCTATCAAGGGTAGATAGACAAGATTGAAAAAGATAAGATGGAGATCAACAAGATAAGGATCAGGCAAACCCAACTAAGAAATGTACTTGTGCCCTCCTTAGCTGTTTTGAATGAAAACATCAAACAGATAGATGAAACCATTGCCACATATGATCAAGGACCCTGCATGGATCTAACAAAGATGGAGAAGCTTACATATTCCCTATTTACCCATCTTCAGACAGTTGATGCACTAAAGGCATTCTGGTAGCAAGAGATCAAGAATCTTCAGATTGCTTATCCAGATGTGTACTTGGAGTAAGTACCTAGAGACTTACAATTTTGACACCTTTGTAATTAATGTCAAAGGGGGAGAAATGTATGTATATAAGAAGTATGTTATATAGAAAAAGTTATGATATAAATCATTTTGTTGTTAAGTCAAAGTTTAAGCAACTTGGCCACACTCCTTTGTTGTCATTAATGACAAAGGGGTAGATTGTTGGAAAGTTGACACTTAGGGTGTATATGACTTATTTTGGGTTGTCATTATGGAAAAAAGTCATATGAAGTTTTGTCAAGTAAACTTGGAAGATAAAAATGGCTAAGTACAGAAGACAAAACATAACAGAGATATGCAGTCGATTAGAGCACCAGTGCATGTGCGTAAGATTGAGTCAGGATATGCGCATTCATACTGAAGCTCTATGATATGTTGTTTAGCTTACCCTTTACATGCATGATATGGAATGAAAGTACAAAGAATTTACAGGAAGATTAAGTTCACTAATAGTTCATAAAATAGAGTATGGAGCTGACCTCAGTTTTTGGATTAGTGTATAATATTTTGTTTTGTAAAGGCTATGCGCCTATTGTATTGAGTTTGTAATTATGTCTTAAACATTATTGTAAACATGCTTAAGCCAATTTGTTTGGAAGCATTGTCTATGTTGTTTTTGGGCTGATTATGGTCTTGTTTTGAGTCGCGTCTATTCATGCATGTATGTATACAAGACATGCACTTTTGTATTAGTAGAGTCGAAAAAAAATAAGCAGAGAAGATATTCAGTAGATCAATATGAGAAAACCAGTATGAAGTAGAAGTCCAAAATAAATTAAAGCATCAATGCATAAATGGAACTGATCAGACAACTGTTTCATTACACCAGTTCATTTTTGATATAGTGTATATCAGTTATCAAAAGGTTGTAGCCTTCATCATATTGAGTAGTGAGCTCTGGCAATGAGCCAACCACCTCTAACAGGGTTTTTGTAAAGACTCTTAACAAGGTCATTTTACTTGAATTGTAAAGACTACTCCTAACAGGGCAAAGGAACTTTAACAGGTTCATTATACTAGTACAATCATTTGTGGGTACTAATTCCCACTGGGGTTTTCCTCTGATCAAGGTTTTCCCATAATCATATCTTGTGTTGTTTTGTGCTTCATTTGTTATCTATTTGATTCAAGTTTAAAGTTGCTAAATTATAATTAATAGACAAATACTGATTCACCCCCCCTCTCAGTGTTTCTAACACTTAATTCATCCCAGTGTACTCAAACCATCAAAAGGAAGTTCCTCACACAACAAACATATCAAATTATTTTATAACACAATATCTAAAATATCATGAACACATAGTAGACATCATTACTCAAGGAGAAATATGCATTAAACACTTATGTGGAGATGAGATAGATTGGATTAGTAACTTCAATCAAAATCATTAGTAGAGAATAAAAGTCCCAAACTTCTAATAGGCATAATCAGGTCTTATGAGGGTTGGAGGGGCATTACAGAAAGATTGGTTACATGGCTGAGCAAGAAACAAAGTTATATTTCACAGTCTACTTTCGAGGCTGAATATGTTGTTGTTGCCATGAATTGTGCAAATATAGTATGGATTAAGAAATTACTTGAAGGTATGCAAGAATATATCATAGATCTAGTTACTATTTTTTGTGATAATACAAGTGCTATTAACATATCAAAGAACCCATTTATGCATTCAAAGACCAAGCACATTTCTATCAAGTATCACTACTTGAGAGAGAAAGTTCAAGAGAAGAATGTGAAATTGGAATATGTGAATTCAAAGGAACAACTGGCTGATATCTTTACAAAGTCACTACCTAAGGATGATTTTGAGTATCTAAGAGGTAAATTAGGGGTTCTTCCCCTATCCAATGTCCACTAAGGAGAATGAAGCATGCTGCATCAATTCTATATTTCATTAGATCTATTTCTAAATTGATGTTAGTATGACACACTTTAGGTGATTCCTAAAGTTGTGAAAATATTTTTTTTGTATGTAATATTTCATGAGTACATGTTAGGTATAATCCACTACTAAAAAATGTTTTCAGGAGTATGACTTTTTGGCATTGTTGTCAAAGAGGGAGAATAATGAATTGATGACATTTATCTATAGAGAGATATTGAGGGATAAGAATGAATTGCTAATATTTACTCATGAAGGAGATTCAAAATGTATGTTATAGAAACATAAGGTTTATCCAAGAGGGGATTCAGATTAGAGAGATCAAAGTGGAAATTGATATATTAACTCAGAGGGAGTACAATTATGTATTTGAGAGCTGCCATCATTAATTTCTATAACACTGTTATAGTGGTTTCCATCAATGCCAAAGAGGGAGATTGTTGATTAACTGATGGATATCTGATGGAGATGATGAAGAATGAGTGATACCAAGTATCATGATTGTAGGAATGGTTAGATTAGTTGTTTTTTTGTTATTGATGTCTAGTAATTGATTAATTGATTTTTATTATGTTACCATATCTTAAGAGAAGTTAAATGGGTGAAAAATACAAATTAGACAATGATGAAGTAATGATGTCATAGTTGTTTTATACTATATATTTGATGTTATCAAATTGGTACATTTGATTGATAAGGTCAAGAACTACAATGATTCAATGAATGAGTCAGTTACTGAGTTGCAAAGAAAGTTTTACCAAGTACAATATACTGATATTAAATGATGATGAAATCAGATTTAGTGTGAAGAAATGATGAACTAGATGAGGAAATGAATTAAATGAAGTTTTTAAAAAGATTTGTGAATGATAAATTCAATGTGAAGATCTAAGGAAAATATCAAGCTGTTAAACAAAAAAATGAAAGTTCCAAGAAAAGTTACAAGTTTTGAGGTAAAAGTGATTTGGTTTACCGAGTTGAGAAATTTGAAGAAGATGATTGAAAGACTGAGTGCAAAGGAAGGAAAATCAAATTAAGGAGATTAAGAGGAAAATTTATGTCTATATAAGGAATGAGAAATAAATAGAGTAAAAGAAAAATGGAAAATTTAAAAAGGAGAGAAGTTGAAGAACAACATTTACCAAGCAAAAAAGAGAAAGACAGATTAAAGAATCTACAGTCTAAGAAAGAGTTAAATGGAGTTTGAGATGCCAGTATTCAATTGAGCATAAAGGATCTGATCCAAGCATAGTGAGTTGCTAATTTTTAAAGATCAAAGTTTATTGTTTCTTATTAATATTTTTAACATAGAAATCTCTTAACCAAGTGGATTTAACCATCCTATTTGTAAAAACTAGACTTAAGTGACATTCCAAAAGAGTGTTTGAAGATCTCTATCAAGGCCACTCCTATAAGAGTGAAGATCTTAACATGTCTAAGGTAAATCCCTAACATGGTCACATTTAGAAATTTTTTTTGTAATCTTTAACAAGATAAGTTCTTAACTGAGCGTACTTCAGAAGGGTACATTTTTATTGTGGGTTATAATTCTCACAGAGGTTTTTCGCAAATTGGGATTCCTTGTTAAATCTTGTGTCAATGAGTTAAATATGGTATCAAATGAGTTATATCATATTTTTAGTGAACAGATTTGTCTTTCTACAAACAACCTTGTAAGTTTACTCTATCACGCTTAAAAGACAAACTATTTCTAACAGTTGGGTAAGTGTCTTTTGTGATCACTTCCCTCTAAATTTTATAACAAGTACAACTCCCTAATATGATATTCAATGAAATGAGATAATGATTTAATTGATTATCTTTTAACCTGAAAGCTTATAAAGCCTACAATATCATTCTTTGATGATATGCTTCTAAGCAAACATGAAGGAAATATAACTGAATAATGAATAGGAAGGAAACACAGTCACTTCCGCAATAGCATTTCATGAAAACATAAATGAATTCTTGACCAAAGATAATAAGAAATAGATAGAACCGAGAATTTAGATATCATGAGACAACAGACAGATATATAAAATAGGCTGAAAAATATGTCAAAACAGGACACCTTGCTCTAGTTTATAAACAACACAGATTCAATAACCTTCCTGTCATATATTTCAAAAATTACTACACAGATAAATGTCTAAAATCTGTTATGTTCATAATATTTAACAATCTGAACTATAATTATCCAAAGCTATATCTATCAGTCAAAAGTTTTTTTAACCCTTTCAAAGTTTGAGCAGCTGAAATAAATAGTAGCATAGAACCAAGAGGCCTCCCAAAAAACACGGCCTCTTGGGAAAATAGTTAAATAACTAAACCACTGGAAAGAGGACACATGTCCTGAAAGTTTTGCATGCTAATTCAATAAAAACTAGATACCCAAATTAGGCTCCTTATCTGTGGCACAATACTCACTTCCCGCTGGACTTCCTTCTTCATCGGTAACTGATTGAGTTGGCTTCCATTCTTTATAAGCCTGAACCAGTTCTTTCGCGAGCGATAGATGGGGAATCTTAAAGTTCACTATTCAGACCATAGAGGCATGTTTTTTCCACCTCAGCTTCTTCACCTTCTCAATAACATTGGATAACTGATTGACACACAAATAAAGCATAGACTCAATCCTCGCTATCTGAGTTAAGTCAGAGGCTTTAGGATGAGTCTTTTCTTTGATAGTCTTAATTGCCGAGTCGAAAGCATCTAGAGTGCCCTTAAGTTCTTGCTCACCAAAGACAGAGGGGTAGGTATCAGTGAAATTAATCACTTTCAACTCAGCCAGGGTAGCTTTTTGGATCTATTTAGCTTCAGCTTCATATTCCTTATTCTCCGTGATAGCACCTCTTATCAGAGCAATGTGCCAACTGATATTTTTCCTAAGAATGAAGAAAAGGGAATCTTTGGCACCTTTTAGTGACTTTTCTGCACAAAATTTATTAAATCCATGCCTCTTGATTTCCATAAATTTGGTCAATGCTGACACCCATTTTTCCTCATTTGTACCCCATACCTGGCACTGAGCCTGTAACTCTCCTATAACTATCTCAGTATCATGAATAATTGAATGTGAATCTTTAATGTATTTCCTGCCATTGTTGAGCACCTGAGACATCCATTCATCAACTGAAGAAACCAAAGTCTGCCCCCTCTAAACTTGATTCAGCAACATCTTACTTTCTTCAGAACTGGGATCAAACACCTGAGAGGATTGGGACAATGGAGTAGCATCAAAATTATAGAATGTATTAATAAACTGAGAAAGTGAACAATGGTCTGTTTCAATTCCTTCTTCTCTTTTCTATCTTGCACCGATGTAATCAACATTTGTTGGGCTATTTCCTTGAAAATATGGTTCTTTCTAGCTCTATCCATTGTCCCTAACTCAATTTTGGTTACTTCAAAATCCTCAACCGCCACATCTTGTTTTTCTTTCTTTGGTCTGTAAGTATCTACCTCAGCTGTCCACTTCTTGGTTTTAGCATCATTAAACATGCATGCTATACTCTTCAACTTTTTGGCTTTAGGAGTCTTTTGAGCATATTTACTAACAATATCTTGCACTGGAATTGACACAGGAATCAGAATTCACTTCTTGTTAACTGAAGAAGTTAACCATTTGGGAGTGTCACTAGTTGTTGCTAGTTGAGGACCAACTTTAGTAGGGTTGTCCATTAGATCTAGGGTTACATCATCAAGGTCAAAGAGATCCTTCTTGATTTGGTCATCATCTCCAATTCGATAGTTCAAGTCTCCAAACTTGTCATCCTCTAGGTTAACTGTCTTTGTCTGCTCCTGAGCCATCTTCACTTTCCTTTGTGATCAGGATCTCGACCTGGTAATGCATTGAGGAGAGACCATAGGGGAAAGCTCTACCACAGACTTCTTCTTAGAATCTCTCTTCTACTGCTTATCAGAGGAACCTGCATTACTAGATGGTTTAGGCATATTAGAAACAAAGGGGGAGGAAAATAAAATTCAAGATTTAACTCCAATCGTTTTAGGACTAGACTTCTCTCTTTTTGCTTGTAGCCATTTTTTAGTTAATTTGAGAACATGTTGTGTTCTACATTCAATGTCATCTTCCTCCTCCTTTGACCAATCAACACTTATCTCTTCAGTGTCCAGAAGTCCTTTGAAATTAGGTTCAATCAAATCAGAACCATCATCCATTACCCCCTCTATACTGAACTGTATTCTCATGGACATAATTTGAGAAATGAGAAGTCTGCTATGACTTCTGGTCATGACTTGGGATTCATTTGCATAGTCCTCCTAGAAATCCTCTAAATGGGGAACTGGAAACATGTGAGACCTGAGACCTAGGCTACCGCTACCAAAGTTTTTGTTATCAAAGCCTGTTCATTCTGTGTAGTACTTGAAATCAAAATGACCAAGGTCACTACCAATACTTATTGCATCTTCAGTGGTAAGGCATGAAAGCTTTCCTAGATGCAATGGGAAGATTTTATCACCTTATTTCCCAGGAAGGAAACATTTGAACATAATAGAAATCTATCTACAGACTTCAGCAAGGACAAAACAATCAAATGCATATCTAGGCAATTTGGTAGGGGCATCTTGAAAACCACCAATTCTTATATAAGAGAACCTAGGGAACTAAATATAAAAACTCCCAAATCTAGTGACAAACTACTAAGCATATGAACTCATTCTCCTGGCTGAAACTCTAGACATCTTGGAACAAAGATTACCCATAAAGGTGTCATGAACCCTCCTGTAATTCTAAATCACATTGTCTTTGCGAAGCATAGGGAAGTATTCAAAAACACACATGCCATCAATCCAAGGCTCATGGATCATACCATCCCATATTATACTACATGCTAGACAATACATTAGATAAGAAGACATATAAAAGCTACAACCAGTAAGCTTGGAAATATTCAGTTGTTCCCTCATAGATTCTACAATTAATTCAGCCCAATCCAACTTGTGTTTGCTCTCTATAATAATTTCTACATAACAGAACAACCAGTCAAAAAATAAGGAAGCCTTAGGTGACCCTCTGACTCTATGTAGCATTACCATAATATCACTAATGTATGGACACACATGATTTATGCTTATCTTTTTGGGTAAGCAAGAACCTCCCCTTTGGGCATTTAGCAACCAATGTTTTGCTATTGTAGTTTAGTTTGCGTCAGCATTTGGCTTAAATTTAACAAGAGATTGGGCGGGAGAGAAAGCATAAGAGGTCCGCTCTTGGATTTGGAAAGTCAAAGAAATAATTCCTCTATTTATAGCCATTAATACCTCACCATTCCTTTTAAGAATTGATTTGGTTCGATGATCATAATGTCTGATACACTCATGAATAAGTTTAGGACATAGCACTGCAGGAGGGAAACAAGCAGCTACACACAACCCACTACTTAAAATTTGCATAGAAGGAACATTTTCCTTGATAGATGTAGTAAGTCTATCAGATATTCCCTCAACATCATATCCCTCTAAATCTATGTCTGTTATAGTAGGATTTTCAAAGACCAAACTAGACACACTCCCAAAGAAATGAAATGCTGACTTCATTTTTACAAGAACAGACTGCAAATTTCTACAGAAACTCCCGTAAAATTCACAAGCTCATAAATTTAAACACTGGAGGAGTTACAGCCTGACTTACCTTAATCTATAAGGAAAAATCTACAATTAGAGCTCCAAAACCCTTACCTCCACTCTTTGTGCATACAGACAGCGATAGTTTTTCAAAAGAAAAATGAACACCAAGAAGGGTTTTAAAAGAAATAGCATGAATGAGTAATTAATTTCTCATAATTAAGGCAATAAAATCTTGAAGAGATAAGTGACCATTCCCACACGTGATCATTTACTGCCACTTTGCACAAACTTTTATGCCGCACAAATTCCTCATTAATTTGACAGCTCAGACATGACTTAACCGCCGCCAAAAGATATCTTCATTAAAAGCCTTACCCAAGTGGGGTCCACATTTGAAAAGATGGCAGTTGTCCTTCGTTTATGCCACATGTCAATTTTTAAGATCCTTGAACACTCTTGAACACTCTTGAACCGAGTTCAAGGCTATTCAAATGTGTTCACCATTGTTCAAGCCTGTTCCTTAATATCCTGCCTACATTCTCGCACAAGGAGTCACATGCTTAATCAATAAACTTCCACCGTTGATCAACCAAAATTTCTATAGCTTGTGATCATGAAACACCTCTTTTAGAAAAAACACTATTCACCCGCTACTGCTTCATAAAAATATGAACAAGCTTGAACACCCTTGAACTCTCTTGAACCGAGTTCAATACTGTTCAAGATTGTTCAAACCTATTCAAACCTATTCAAAAGACACGTTAGAAAAATATTTTTATCTTTTTAACAAGAAACGGTGAAACATAGGGGAGATCCTTTCATTGGGATTTTAAACGAGGGCTTAGGTAGCTTGAGATCCACAAAAATAACAAGGTGATTCTAAATTGAACAAAAGGTCAAAGATCAAGAGTTGAACTTACACCGGCTCTGATTGGGGATTGGCTTTTGTTCAAAATCCAGAGAACTCAACTACTGTGGTTTCACAAACTGCTGCAAAAGGGCTAAGAAAACTTGCAAGAAAGGAAAGACACACCAAACAGAAGCAAACCTAAGCTAATATATACAACAAGACACACAGATCTTGACTAAATCTTCAATAATTTGAGATCTTGGCCATTATAGGAAAATCATAAGATCATTCCATCTGGATAAGCTAGCTTAAAATAATTCATTCCCAATTCTTCAGTGATAACAAAGGGGCCTTTCCAAAGTGATTTAAACTTACTGTGGGCACCTTTCAGAGCTTTTCTTTTGTCCCATAGCAAAACTTCATCTCCTTTCAGAAAAATTCTAGGTCTTGCTTTCCTGTCAAAAATGCTTTTCACTCGAGATTGGTGCTCAGTAATCTTATCTACCAGAGCTTCTCTTTCTTCTTCTATTTTATGAAAGTACATAATTCTTTTCTCCAAGGAGTCTTTAAAAGTTTGATCCTCAATGGCCATTTGCAGCTTATCTGTGAAGAGTTCCAAAGGAACTGATACCTGTGCCCCAATTCCATACACCAACTCAAAGGGTGCCATACCAATTTCTCTATTAGGCATAATTCTATTAGCCCAAAGGGCTTCAAAAAGCTTCTTATGCCAATTTTTTCCACTATCATCCACTAGATTTTTCATGATCATTATCAGATTTTTATTACTTGACTCAGCCTGTCCATTTCCTTGGGGGAAATAATCAGACGAATGAGCCAGGGAGATATTATGATCAAAATAGAAAAGGGAAAGCTCCTGCAAGGAGAAGTAAGTGGCATTATATGCTACAACCTTTTGGGGTACTCCAAAATGCACCAAGATGTTATCTTTTAGGAAATCACAAACTACTTGAGAATTAGCCTTTTTGGTTGGAATAGCCTTGACCCACTTAGTGAAGTAGTCAGTCACTGTTAGGATATAAATGTGACCTGCACTTGACTGAGGGCTGACAGGGCCAATAAAATCAATACCCCATTGTTTGAATGGTTCACTCACCACAACTGGTCTTAAAGGCAAAGCAGCTAATTGAGGCCTTCCAGAAAATAATTGACATTTTTCACAATTCCTGATGAATGCATAGGCATCTCTAAACATACCTAGCCAATAAAAACATTTTCAAAGAATTTTGAATGCCATTACAGTAGATGACAAATGGCCTCCACAGGCCTCTTCATGAAAGGTTTTGAGCAATTGCAATTGCTGACTTTTATCTACACATCTTAGAAAAGTACCATCCAGACCCCTTTTATACAGCACACCTTGCCATATTACATACTTTGTAGCTTGTAGCCTCAGAGTTCATCTTTCTTTAGGTGACAGCCTTTGTGGACATTCTCCATAAGTCAGGAAATAGGCAATGTCACAGAACCAAGAATCTGTTAAACTAACCAATAATACTTGAGATATTTCAGATTTTGGATTTTCAGGATGACTAACATTTTCTGCAATAAATTTACATAGACCCCTACCTTTGACCAATTTAGTGGGCTTTATTATCAAATCATATTCCTAAATCTTCATCACCCATGCTACTCTTTTGTTCATGGCTATTTCTTGTTGGGTGAGAAGTGCCTTCACTACTGAATCAGGGACAAACACTATAGAATGAGAATGAAGGATGTAGAATCTGAACTTCTTAACTGATTTCACCATAGCAAAGGCTTGTTTTTCAATGGGGGAATACTTTAGTTCATGATTTTTTAAAGGTGTACTCATGAAAGCAATGGGAGCTTCATTTCTCAAAACATCTTTCTGAGTTAGAATTCCAGACAGTGTGTGATCAGAAGCGTAACAATAAATGATAAAATCTTTTTTGTAGTCTGGGTAAACTAGAGATGGGGCATTTTCTGAAACTATCTTAATTTCTCCAAAATATTTTCTACCTTCTTCTGTCCACTTAAAGGGATGTTTTTCACTTATCATTCCCATTATGTGCCTTGTTAACTCAGAAAAATCTAGGACAAAAGCTCTTAAAAAGTTAATCTGACCAAAGAAAGATTTGACTCCTATTCTTGTTGAAGGTAGACTGTTTTGTTGAATAGCCTTCACTCTTTTGGGATCAATCCTAATCCCTTCTTTGGATACGATGTTTCCCAACAATTTTCCCTCAGTTACACCAAAAACTGATTTTTTAGGATTAAGAGATATGCCATGATCTCTACACCTCTGTAGGACTGATTTGAGATCTCAGACACGATGTTTCCTTCTTTTGGAGAACACAGTTAAATCATCAAGGTAAATTATTATAATTTTGTTTTTCAAATCGGAAAAAGAAGAATCCATTGCCCTTTGAAAAGTTACCCCTGCATTGATCAGACCAAAGGGCATCCTATTGTAAGAAAAAGTTCCCCGTGGCATAGTAAAAGCAATCTTCTATTTATCTTCCTCAGCCACACTTACCTGATTATATCCAGAAAAACCATCAAGCAGAGACATCATTTCTGACCGAGAAACTACCTATAATACGTGTTTCATTTTGGGCAGGGTGTAATTATCTTTTAGGCTGTCCTGATTTAAATTCCTAAAATCTACACAGATTCTTATTTCACCATTCTTTTTTCTGACAGGGTAAAATATTGGCGACCCAAGTTGAGTGATGAATAGGGCAAATGATTCTAGCTTTTAGCATTTTGTCAACTTCTTTTAGGATCACTTCAGAAACCTTAGGGTTGTAACTATGAAGCTTTTTTCTGAAAGGTTTTGATTCAGGCTATAGAGGGATGTGATCACTGAAGTTCCCTTTTTGAAAGTCTTTAAGGTCACTATAATCCCAAGAAAAAACATCAGTGTAGGCTGTTAAAAGGATCTGAAGGTTTTTCTTTTCTTGGGTAGACAAAGTTTTACCTATAGAAATCCATTTGGCTTCGGCCATAGTGCCAATATTTACCTTGTCATATTCCTTTTGCACATCTGATTGAGGATTTTTTCTTGAAATGAAACTATCATCTTTTCGAGAAAACAAGTTCTCTAAGGAAACCAAACCTTTGGGAATTTTGTTGCTCTTCAACTGGACATCTTCTTCTGGTAAGAAATAAGGATTAGACCCTTCACTGTCTTCATTCATTCCTTCAAAGTAAATGGAAGAGAAATCTTCTACACATGCCATAAAATGCTTTATCTGGGTATCATCTTCAAAAACTTGCAGGTGTTCAATGTTATCTGGGATAGCTGGTCTATATATCATCTCAACCCTATATGTTCCTATTTTTAAATCCGGGTGAGGGAGAAGTAGAGATGCTGTTACAGATAGGGAATCATCCCTTGTATTGAGACTCCTGGGAATAGTTTCCATGGAAAAAGCTTCAAAAGAATCCATTTCGTCCCACACCAAATTTTTGTAATGCCTCAAATGCTCATTTTTTTATTGTAAACTGACCCTTTACTTGTTTGACAATAAGCTCAACATCACCTTTCACAACAAGTGCCTTTATTCCCATTGCTTTAGCTTCTGGAAGCCCTAACAATAGAGCCTCATACTTAGCGGTATTATTGGTATTTTTTAAATCTAATTTTTAAGAGAAAGGAATATATTGATCATCAGGCCCTTTAAAAACAACACCAGCTCCAGAACCCACAGTAGCGCAACTACCATCAAACTCCATCAACCAAATTTTCTCATTTCCACTAGAGTGTTCAGAGACAGGAGGGGTTTCATCTGAGAAAATCATGTAATTACCAAACTCACAATCTTCAAATAAAATTTGTGCCTTAGGATCATCAGATGGAATTATAGTGAATTTTTTCTTGGCTTCAGGTTCCAGTTTGACCTTTTTCTTCCCAATAGGGATGATGACCTCTGACCAATCCATCTTTATTTCCCCACCAATGTCTCTGTAGAAAGTTCTACTAAAGAGCATACCGTAACTTGCAGGTATGTCTTCTACTAAAATAGTTAGCTTAAGTCTCTTATCGGGATGGGCTACTAAAATAGCTTGAGCATCTTTAACTTGACCAATTAAGGGCACTTGTTTCCCATCCATAGAATAGCACCTCCCAAAAGTTTTGGTCATGGTTAAACCTAAAGCTTTGGCTACAGATGAGGGCATAAAATTATCAGAGGGACCTGAATCTATAATGCAATTACTCAATTTAAGAACATTTAGGAGTAGAGAAATATAAAAGGGGTCAGGCTTCCTGATTTCATCAAATTCACATTTCAATTATGGGGTAGGAGTGACAACAGTGTCACTCTGATTCATAAAAAATGGTGAAACGATTGCAAGAATATCGACTAGATCATTAGTTCGGTCAATGGAACATTGGTTAGACTATGATGAGTCCAAAAGGTCACCTTTCATGTATTTTACCAATTTATCTAGTTCTTTGGGATTTAACCTCAGATATTCTGCAGGGGAGATTTGGATAGCAGAAGACTTACAAAATTCTATAATATCAAAAGAGGACATGCTAGAATCTTTTTGCACAATCTTAACATCAGAAGTCAAAGGACTAGAAGAAGAAGCATTAATTATAGGATCCCGAGTCTTATGGACAAGATTAGCTAGAGTTGAAGTGTTCTTTGAAAACTTTTGATTTTGAGTAAGCATAGCACAAGCAGGATCCCCAAGAGTGACCAGAATATCTCCTCTTTCTGAGGCAGATTCATATTCTAAAAAATATGAACCAGAGTCGCCAGGTTTATCTTGAGGGAGCTCTTCCATAGTGCATTCTCCCAACACATCTTTAGTAGCCTCCATTTGTACATGTATTTGCATATCAGGGCAAGAATTACCATCATGATCTATTGTTAGATGAAAAGAACACATGATAGCTTCTTTTGGTGAAGCTTCTAAGGACAATATTGGTTGAGTAGAAGGAAACAGAGGAGTTTAATTGTGCCATTGATTAGGCTGCTTTTGGCTGATATCTTGATAAGGAGAAGGGAACAAAGATCCTATTTTGGTAATTGTCTTTTTAAGGCAATTACGTCATTCATGAGTCTTTGAACAACTAGATCTATAGGAGTTGAAGTAGAGGGTTGAGAATGAGAAATCTGAACATATTTTCTCCTTTTCCTGGCTGTAATAAGATAATCTTCTAACTCAGTAGCCTATTCTTGGGCAACAGCTAAATCAGTTGGCCTACTCCTTCTTAAGTGAAATCCTATATCCAAGGGCATAGAATTTACAAAGAAACACTCTTGGTTCTCAGGGGTCTATCTTTTGGCAACAGGAATTCTATGGATAAATTTTTTGTATCTTGCCACATAATGTCTCATGGGCTCATGAATCTCTTTCTTCATTTATGTTAATTGTGCTAGCAAATAATGTTCATCATCAGCCCCTTTAAAACGCCCTTCAAATGCTATCTTCATGGTTTGCCAATTTGTGATTGATCCAGCTGGCAAATGGCCAAACCATTCCGTAGCTCCTTCTGAGAGAGATTGAGTGAAGAGTCTTACTGCTATATCTTCATGTTGCACTACCAGAATGGCAGTAGCTACATTGAATGCATTCAAGTGCTCATCTACCAAAACTTTTCCATCTCTGGAAAATTTAGGTAAGACTTCTTTAATACCTTTAGGGAGAGGATGATGAGCTCCCAAATTTAAAGGACCAATGGTTGCACCCCATGGCTGAGCCATAACCACACTTGGAAAGATTGATACTAGAGGTGGTGCTTGAATACCAGAAAAATTTAAAGCTTGCAAGACACTAGAGGATGAAGAAGAATTGGGAGCAGTTTTAGGAGGGGAATAAGGTCTAATTTTTTCTTTGGGTCTTAAGATGGAAGAGGTGGAAAAATGAAGATTTTGCAAACTTTCAAAGAAAGTATCAAAAATACCCTCCTTCCTCTAAGACCTGGTGTAAGGTCAAGAATCCAGTATTATTCTATCTTATTACCTCTAAGAAATTCTATCAACGAATTGTGCCTCTTGGGTGATCAGGAGTCCTCTCAACCACTCTCCTATATCTTCCTCTTCTTCTAAAACTAGGAGAACTTGTTGATATTGGTGATAGCTGGTCTTTAAATTCCAAGCAACAGTGTTCAAATAAAAAATGATATCCTCTTGAGTATTTTGAAAATTTAGGTCTGGTTGAATAATAGGAGACTGCTCCTCCAAATTTGGTATTATCATAGCTGGTAGGACCATAACTTGTTTATAAAATAGAGTATTAAAACACAGGCCTACACTTTAAGCGCTCCCTAGCAGAGTCACCAAAAATCTGTTAGTGAACAGATTTGTCTTTCTACAAACAACCTTTTAAGTTTACTCTATCACCCTTAAAAGACAAACTATTTCTAACAGTTGGGTAAGTGTCTTTTGTGATCACTTCCCTCTGAATTTTATAATAGGTACAACTCCCTAATATGATATTCAATTAAATGAGATGATGATTTAATTGATTAGCTTTTAATCTGAAAGCTTATAAAGGCTGCAATATCATTCTTCGATGATATGCTTCTAAGCAAACATGAAGGAAATATAACCAAATAAAGAATAGGAAGGAAACACAGTCACTTCTGCAATCGCATTTCATGAAAACATAAACAACTTCTTGACCACAGATAATAAGAAATAGATAAAACCTAGAATTTAGATATCATGAGACAGCAGACAGATATATAAAATAGGACAAACAATATGTCAACACTGGACACCTTGCTCTAGTTTATAAACAACACAGATTCAATAACCTTCCTGTCATATATTTCAGAAATTACTACATAGATAAATGTCTGAAATCTATTTTGTTCATAATATTTAACAATCTGAACTATAATTATCCAAAACTATATCTATCAGTCAAATTTTTTTTGAACCCTTTCAAAGTTTGAGCAGCTAAAATAAATAGTAGCATAGCACCGAGAGGCCTCCCAAAAAGCATGGCCTCTTGGGCAAATAGTTAAATAACTAAACCACTGGAAAGAGGACACACATCCTGAAAGTTTTGCATGCTATTTCAATAAAAACTAGATAGCCAAATCAGGCTCCTTATCTATGGCAGGATCCTTGCTTCCCACTGGGCTTCCTTCTTCATCGGTAACTGATTGAGTTGGCTTCCATTATTTATAAGCCTGAACTAGTTCTTTCATGAGCGATAGATGGGGAATCTTGGAGTTCACTATTCGGGCCATAGAGGCATCTTTGTTCCACCTCAGCTTCTTCACCTTCTTAGTTCATTGGATAACTGTTCGACACACAAATAAAGCATAGACTCGATCCTCACTATTCGAGTTAAGTCAGAGGCTTTAGGATGAGTCTTTTCTCTGATAGTCTTAATTGCTAAGTCGAAAGCATCTAGAGTGCCCTTAAGTTCTTGCTCACCAAAGATGGAGGGGTAGGTATAAGTGAAATTAATCACTTTCAACTCAGTCAGGGTAGCTTTTTGGATCTGTTTAGCTTTGGCTTCATATTCCTTATTCTCCGTGATAGCACCTCTTATCAGAGCAATGTGCCAACTGATATTTTTCCTGAGAATGAAGAAAAGGGACTCTTCGACACCTTTTAGTGACTTTTCTGCATAGAATTTAGTAAAGCCATGCCTCTCTATTTCCATAAATTTGGTCATTGCTGGCACCCATTTTTCCTCATCTGTACCCCATACTTGGTACTGAGCCTATAAATCTCCTATCACTATCTTAGTATCATGAAGAATTGAATGTGAATCTTTAATGTATTTCCTGCCATTGTTGAGCACTTGAGACATCCATTCATCAACTGAAGAAACCAAAGTCCGCCCCCTCTAAACTTGATTCAGCAACATCATACTTTCTTCAGAACTGGGATCAAACACCTGAGATGATTGGGACAATGGAGTAGCATCAAAATTGCAGAATGTATTAATAAACTGAGAAAGTGAAACAATGGTCTGTTTCAATTCCTTCTTCTCTTTGCTATATTGCAGTGATGTAATTAGCATTTTTTGGGTTGTTTCCTTGAAAATATGGTTCTTTCTGGCTCTGTCCATTGTCCCTAACTCAATTTTGGTTACTTAAAAATCCTCAACTGCCACATCTTGTTTTTCTTCCTTTGGTCTGTAAGTAGCTACCTCAGCTATCCACTTCCCAGTTTTAGTATCAGTAAACATGTGTGTTGTACTCTTCACCTTTTTGGCTTTAGGAGTCTTTTGAGCATATTTACTAACAATATCTTGCACTAGAATTGACATAGGAATCAGACTCCGCTTCTTGTTAACTGAAGAAGTTAACCATTTGGGAGTGTCACTAGTTGTTGCTAGTTGAGGACCAACTTTAGCAGGGGTGTCCATTAGATCCAGGGTTACATCATCGAGGTCAAAGAGATCCTTCCCGATTTGGTCATCATCTCCAATTTGATAGTTCAAGTCTCCAAACTTGTCATCCTCTAGGTTAATTGTCTCTGTCTGCTCCTAAGCCATCTTCACTTTCCTTTGTGATCAAGATATCAACCAGGTAATGCGTTGAGGAGAGACCATAGGGGAAAGCTCTACCACAAACTTCTTCTTAGAATCTCTCTTCTGCTTCTTATCAAAGGAACCTGCATTACCAAATGGTTTAGGCATATTAGAAATAGAGGGGGAGGAAAATAAAATTGAAGATTTAACTCTAATCATTTTAGGACTAGACTGCTCTCTTTTTTCCTTGCAGCCATTTTTCAGTTAATTTGAGAACATGTTGTGTTCTGTATTCAATGTCATCTTCCTCCTCCTTTGACCAATCAACACTTATGTCTTTAGTGTCCAGAAGTCCTTTGAAATTAGGTTCAATCAAATCAGAACCATCATCCGTTACCCCCTCTATACTGAATTGTATTCTCATGGATAAAATTTGAGAAATGCAAATTTTGCTATGACTTCTGGTCATGACTTGGGATTCATTTGCATAGTGCTCCTAGAAATACTCTAAATGGGGAACTAGAAACATGTGAGAATTGAGACCTAGGCTATCGCTACCAAAGTTTTTGTTATCAAAGCCTATTCGTTCTATGTAATACTTGAAGTCAAAATGACCAAGGTGATAACCAATACTTATTGCATCTTAAATGGTAAGGCATGAAAGCTTTCCTAGCTGCAACGGGAATATTTTCTCACCTCATTCCCCAGCAAGGAAATGTTTGATCACAATAGAAAGCTTTCTATAGAATTTTGCAAGGATGAAACAATCAAATGCATATCTAGGCAATTTGGTAGGGGCATATTCAAAAACACCAATTCTTATATAAGAGAACCTAGGGAACTGAATATAAAAACTCCCAAATCTAGTGACAAATTGCTAAGCTTCTAAACTTATTCTCCTGGATGAAACTCTAGACATCTCAGAACAAAGCTTACCCATAAAGGTGTCATTAACCCTCCTGTAATTTTGAATCACATTGTCTTTGTGAAGCATAGGGAAGTATTCAAAAACACACATGCCATCAATCCAAGGCTCATGGATCATACCATCACATATTCTACTACATGCTAGACAATACATTAGATAAGAAGACATATAAAAGCTATATCCAGTAAGCTTGGAACTATTCAGTTGTTCCCTCATAGATTCTGCAGTTAATTCAGCCCAATCTAGCTTGTGTTTGCCCTCTATAATAATTTCTACATAACAGAACAACCAGTCAAAAAATAAGGAAGCCTTAGGTGACCCTCTGAATCTATGTAGCATTACCATAATATCACTAATATATGGATGCACATGATTTCTGCTTAGCTTTTTGGGTAAGCGAGAACCTCCCCTTCGGGCATTTAGCAACCAGTGTTTTGTTATTGCAGTTCAGTTTGTGTCAGCATTTGGCTTAAATTTAACAAGAGATTGGGCGGGAGAGAAAGTAGAAAAGGTCCGTTCTTGGATTTGGAAAGTTGAAGCAACAATTCCTCTATTTACAACCATTAATACCTCACCATTCTTTTTAAGAATTGATTCATTTCGCTGATCATAATGTCTGAAACACTCATGAATAAGTTCAGGACATACCACTACAAGAGGGAAACAAGCAGCTACACACAACCCACTACTTAAAATTTGCATAGAAGGAACATTTTCCTCGACAGATGTAGTAAGTCTATCATATATTCCCTCAACATCGTATCCCTCTAAATCTGTGTCTGTTACAGTAGGATTTTTCGCAGACCAAACTAGACACACTCCCAAAGAAATGAAATGCTGACTTGATTTTTACATGAATAGACTGCAAATTGCTACAGAAACTCCCGTAAAATTCACAAGCTCATAAATTTAAACACTGGAGGAGATACAGCCTAACTTACCTTAATCTCTAAGGAAAAATCTGCAACCAGAGCTCCAAAAACCCTTACCTCCACTCTTTGCACATACAGACAACAACAATTTTTCAAAAGAAAAATGAACACCAAGAAGGGTTTTAAAAGAAACAGCATGAATGAGTAATTAATTTCTCATAATTAAGGAAATAAAATCTCAAAGAGAGAAGTGACCATTCCCACACATGATCATTTACTGCCACTTTGCGCAAACTTTTATGCCACACAAATTCCTCATTAATTCGACAGCTCAGACATGACTTAACCACCACCAAAAGATCTCTTCATTAAATGCCTTACCCGAGTGGGGTCCACATCTAAAAATATGACGGTTGTCCTTCATTTATGCCACATGTCACTTTTTAAGATCCTTGAACACTCTTGAACACTCTTGAAGTGAGTTCAAGGCTGTTCAAACGTGTTCACCACTATTCAAGCCTGTTCCTTAATATCCCACCTACATTCTTGCACAAGGAGTCACATGCTTAATCAATAAACTTCCACCTTTGATCAACCAAAATTTCTGTAGCTTGAGATCATGAAACACCTCTTTTAGCGAAAAGGCTATTCACCCGCTACCACTTCATAAAAATATGAACAAGCTTGAACACCCTTGAACACTCTTGAACCGAGTTCAAGACTGTTCAAGGTTGTTCAAACCTGTTCAAAAGACACGTTAGCAAAATTTTTTTCTCTTTTTGACAAGCAACAGTGAAAAACAGGGGAGATCCTTTCGCTGGGATTTTAAACATGAGGGCTTAGGCAGCTTGAGATCCACAAAAATAACAAGGTGACTCTAAATTGAACAAAAGGTCAAAGATCAAGATTTGAACTAACACATATGTTAATGAGTTAGTTTGATGTGGATAATTTTTAATGATTGATTTATGCTTATGTTATTTATTAAATTGGTTATTTACTATATTCAGTACTTACAGAGTGAATCAGTGAGTCTAGTTATAAGAGTTTAAGTTTGTTTTTTCTGATTCACCCCTCTCTTAGTGAGACCAACAATAAACACTTGTATTTTAACTTGGATTGGTTCCTCCTTAGCTTCTTCCTTTGACTCATGTATACTAATTTTCTATGCTTTTATACTTCTCTTTCTAGGGGAAGAGCCAAGTTTTAGGTGTCTTCCATTCTTAAAATGTATTAATTTGATAAAAAATCTATGGGAATATTTTGTTAGTATTATTAGATCCAAGATAACCAAGGGGGGGAAGGGGGGGGGGGTGAATCAGTAATCTAACAAATTAAACTTTTCATAAACCTTTCAACAACTTGCATCAATTAACATCCATTACATGAATAAACAAACCAATAAAGATAAACATCCACACCCATGCAAAACAATAACACCAATATTTTTCTTGTGGAAACCCAACTGGGAAAAGCCACATGTGGGGATGACACCCACAAATAATTCTGCATCTTTTGAAGTACGCTCGGTTAAGACCTTAGTCTGGTTATGAGCTTACAAGTGCCTGATTAAGAGGAAGACCCTATTAGGAGCCACCCTGTCAAGGAATTTACCTCTAGCCATTTTAAGAGGTTTACCCTTTTAGGAGTAACCCTATTAAGGGATTTCAAACCCTAATTAAAGAGTCACTTGATTAAAGGATTTGCAAATCAAACCTATTAGGGTCTACCCGGTTAAGGGATTTATCTTGATGAAACTATTATGAATCAACAAGTGAAAGTGATATGAGAAAATATCACTCCTCCTCTACTAGTACAAATCTAGTTCAAGCTCAATCTTTTCCTAACATACAGACTATCCAAACCCTACAAGTACACAACTAAATCCATGATCTTTCACTTCCTCACACACTTCTCATAATACATCAAAATGATATATAAAATGTTTTTAAACTTAAGGTGGAAAATAAACCTTAATTACATTTGAATTTATTCTCAAATATGCCAAAATGTTTTACCAAAACCAAATCCATTGATAGAAAGATCTATCTGATCGCCAATACAAACCATACATCAATTTGACAAATAAAAATCAGACCACAACACACTTTACAATGTTCTTTCCCAACTTCAAAAAATTTGACCGTAACGATCATAAAAATGCCAACTCATCAATCCACATCAATGTGCAATGTTACTATGAACCTTGGAATGTCACATAACCACTCACCACAACATGATACATTATCACTAGTTGAGGATCTGACTGATTTTTCTACGAATTTTCAATTTTCATTGGACCATATTCTATCCATTGAAACTTGGTCTTCCAGTCACCAATCATGATGTGGTCATAATAGAAAACCCATAACATAGTCAAGATAACATATCCTAAACCATAAAACCTGAATCCAAAACTATTTGACACAATCATCAAATCAGTCCTCCTTGGCTACATCCTATTCTTCCCGTTGACCTATCAACCTTCAATCAATCATATGACACACCATACATATGATAAACATTGTGTGGTGTAAATGTGGCATCGACCTAAAAAAAACCAAACACTCAATAAACTATTAGATTAGGGGTTAGTGATCATCAAATTGAACTCTATTATTATGCAAAACCCCCCAAAATTGGCTTATTGCTTTCTATATGAAGTGAGTTCAATTCTCAATAGATGCTCATTAGATTGGTACTAGAATCAGTGACTAGCCAAATCTAAAAAGGAAGATTCAAAGGTGAGCATGATGCATGGACTTCCATGCTTTTCCCTTAAGAACACAAAATTGATATGAAAAATGTAACTAAGCTAAATGCATGAGATAACATGAGTTTAATCTAACAATATGCAACAAAATGATAAGAAGATTAAGCTAATATTTAACCATCCAAGATAAAAATACAAATACTAAGCTAGCATGAAAATTCACTTCTATAATGAGTAAAACCTAGAATCAAAATGACATTATAATCCTACTTCAACAATTGCCTCCTTTCAACAAGGAGAGCTATCCCTTTTATAGAAAATTGCTCAAAATGGACGGCTGAGATTTGATCATGAAGGGCGGTTGAGATGCACTCTCCTTCAATCCATGTGAGCTCCATCCATGTGAGAGGTTATTAATTGGTCAAAGTTGTGTTTGTTTAGGGAGGATGAAGAAAATTTTGGTAAATCCCCCTTTTAAACACCTTTTAATCAAGATTAAGTGTGCACACCCATGTGTGAATGGGTTCATTTATTAAAAGTGTAAGAACTTTTATTTAGGTGTGCAATGTATAGTGATTAATTAATTTTTCAAGCTTGAGTTAAGGTTAAATTGATGATTTTATTTAGGACTTTGATTTTAACTATGCAAGAGAGATTATTAGGTTTTGATTGCACAATTAAGGTCTATTATTGAAGGCCTTTATGTTTTAGGTATTCTTGAGAACAATTAATTAAATTAGGGGCTATATGTTTACTAGACCAATTTTAGGTGATTAAATTTTCCCCTCTTTGAATCGATGTGTGAGAAATGCATTGATTCAAAGAACATATGATGATAGATAGAGAATAGCTTGATTGGAAGTGATAAAAATATTCCACATATCAAAACTGATTCTTAACTTGATTGAATGAAGATCAATTGAAGATTGAAGATATTATATATGGACTTGAATGGGAGAAGACTGAAAGTATTGAATTTGAACTTGACTGAAAGAATATTGATAGGATATTAGTGATATCAGATTTGGACTTGAATGAGAGAAGACTCATAGGGAGATTCGAATATTCAGCTTGATGTGAAGCGATGAAATTGGATATCTGTCTCAAAGCAGATTTCCCAATTTTTGGATTGGTTTGAATGAGTAATCAACCCAATGTGGTGTGATGAGATTAATTTCCATTTTATTGGTTTCTCAGGATAATTGACTTGATATTAGGAGGCACTACCAGATTGATGTGATGTGATGAAATTGATATGCCCCTAGATTTTCAACTAGGTTAGATGTCTGTCAAGGTGACTTGATGTGAGGTGATGAAATCACTTGTGCAGAAAGAACCTTGATTTTATACAAAGCTATGATGCCCCTAGAGATGAATCTTGTTGATTAATTCAAATTATTGATATACTGATTCTTCCCCCTTGAGATCAAAATCGAAATGTTGCTAGGGTGGCAATGTTATTTGTGACTGATTTGATAAACAAAAAGAATCAATTTAATCAGATTTGTTGATGTTTGTAGCTTCGATCAGATAAAATGAATGAGATATTAATATTAGGAGAATAGATTAACTTATGCATATCAATATATATGATAATAATAATAGATATTATTATTATATATATTAATGT